>CM050165.1:217420811-217525811 GCA_027410445.1 Discoglossus pictus | reverse complement strand
GCGTTGCTATGGTGAATGCTGCTGCTCCTTAGCTTGCACTTGTAGAATCATCAGTAAGGTGCTTACGCATTACTTAAGGACCATTGTGAGAGCTAGAAAGCTATTTCCATTACCAGACAAACCCCTTATCTACAAATCTGTAAGCTCTTATGGGAACCAACCTGCAGTAACCATGTATGAACTACTTGAAGTCTCCCATAGTAATCACCACAAAGTTGATATATAGCTAAGCAAGTTCTTAAAAGATCCATGTAATCAAACCTTATATTTATTTTACATTATATTTTACTTTAATGTATGCCTCACGTTGGAATGTAAATTATTCATATTTATTTTTCAATATCTTACTAGACAAACATACTAGTAACACCCATACAAATATTCATGTGCACATATTTTTACCAATAAATGAGAAGCCGTTATCTTCAGGGTGTCCAGTTGAAAAGGGAAAGTTGATTCTTGCGTACAGGTCTACAAACCCAGCAGATAACTTATAACAGAAATATGAGGACATTTCTTATTTAATACAAGTATGATGTGTGCTTTTGTGTGTGTGTGTGGGGGGGGGGTATAAACAGACATAGCATTTCTTTGTCTGAACCAATGCATAAGTACAACACAACAGTACAATGGCAAGTAGGTTAAAGTAATGTAACATTCATCTTTATTATGCTTTTATGAGAGGAGTTTAGAATGAAATTTACATTTTTTATTGAATTATTAGCCAAAGAAGAAATTTGCATTCCTTTCAGGATAAAGAGAAAAGAATTGAAATCCACTGACTAGGCCTCCATTATGTCACTTCAAGTTGCCAACTTAAAAGGTGTTGAACATTATATTCTGTGTGTTGCATTACCTATATAAAATATATTTATGTATATTGAACAATTTTCTGAAGTTATTCAAAATGCTTATATATATCAAATAATTAAAATAACCATGTTTAAAATAAACACAAAAAATCTGCACAGTTACCTCATATGCTCTGCTGCTAGAGTAGTTGCAAGTGGTTACAAATCACTTGCCTGAGCCAAAACTTATATTAACCTGATTTTAATTTAATATTCATTATGCACAGTGCTGTCCAGTGGTCATTATTCATTCAGGCAGAGGCAACACACTGAAATAGCCTGACTTCAATTGATCATTATTTCATGAATTCAGCATCAATTTTCCAGATGTATAAAAGGTCAAAATGGTAATACGTGGGTAGCAATGTCTATTTTGAGAGAAAATATGTAGTGGTATGTGCTATACTTTCTACATTCAATGGCAGATCTCGACCCTCTTATGAGTGACTGGATATCTTGTGGATGTGTTCGTATACAGTTAACCAACTTACCATAACTATATACAGCCTTAAAGAGAGACAGCATAGCTAAGAAGCTTTGTCGCCTCACACAAAGCAATGCACCTATACCCCCAATAATTTAGAAAACAAAATGTTCAATCCACAACATTGCTGCTAGCATTATAATAAAACTAGCGACTTGCCTGTCAAAAATGACACCAATACAATTTTAAGCCTGGCAATGCTGTTTGACACAAAATGCAAGGCTCACCCCCCTTCTAACATGCGGGCCACGTGATAAGCGCCTTTGGAGCTTATTTCGAGCCTCTCCCCCCCCCCCTCTACTTTAAGGGCCTTGCAATGAGTGCCCCCTCTCCCTCTCCAGGTTTTTTCCTCCCTTATCTCACTTCCCTGTGTCTGCTTTCCCCCACTCCCTCCCCTGTGTCTCTTTCCACCCTCTCCCCTCTCTCCCTAATCTTTGTCTTTCTCCCCCTCTCCCTCCTCTGTGCTCCTGTTTGCATTCCATGGTGTAAAACAGTATGCTGGTTTGAAAAATTGTTCATTTTCCTCAAGCCCAAAATTTGTTTCCAATTTATGGGCTTTAAAAAAAGTTTTGTCCTCTCTTAGCCGTTTTCAGACCCCCTAAAAAACGCAATTAACCATCAAATTAGCTTGCAACCTTACTTACAGGCTTAATTTCTTTCCCACTGTGCTGTGTGTGAGGTTGTAATGTAATTTCTTAATTGATTGGCTTCTTTTGGCGGTCTTCCAACGGCTTCCGAGTTACAGGCTTAAAAAAAATGGCAGCCGTTAAATCAGTAATTTTTGTAACTCTCTCCCCGCTTTAAGCCAGTCACGTACGGGCCTCCCGATGAGCCTGTAGCTTTTAACATAGCGTGACCAACAAATCGTAATTACGACAACTATATATATGACTAGCATCTTACATGTCAAAAAATTACGGCAATAAAATTGTAAGGCAGGTAATGCTGTTTGCCACACAATGTAAGGCTTTTAGTCCTCTGAGTACCTTCAGCTCTCAGTGAGAGCCTCTCCCCTCATGTACTTTTCGTCGTCTGAGCACCTTCGGCGCTCATTGCAAGCCTCTCCCCTCGTTTACTTTTGCTCCTCTGAGCACTGTTGGCGCTCATTGTGAGCCCCGCGTTGAGCGCCTTTGGCGAGCCTCTCCCCTGTTTTTATAAAAAAAAGATATTTATATTTAAAAAAAAAATAATTAATTTAATAATACATTAATATACTTTACCTATTTGTAATTAATATATCCAGCAATCAATATGCTGAAGAGCTAACAATCGCTGTTGTTTTTCCTGCAGCATTCAATGTACATTTGGACTTGTTGGTGACCTGAGGAGAAAGTGTCAACAATGTGACAAGAGTACAGTATAAATAGGCTTTTAGTTTAGGTTTAGTTGTGTAAAGAGGCATTTTAGATTGGTAATTTATTAGTTTTAAGTTAGTGTTGTAAAATGGCGGAGATTGTCTGTGTTACGCGGGTCTCGAGTATTTTTGGTCCTTCCTAATAGGGTATTTTGTACCTCGTACGTTCCTGGGTAAAAGTTGTATGTGCCTGGCGGTGTTTTGTGTGCTTAGGGGTCATTTTGGGGGTTTTTGGCGACCATTTTTTCTCTTAGGCGTTTTCGAGTGGCGAAACACTACAAATTCGACTTAAATTTGAGTGCAACCTGATTCCCAGACGTCCTGGCTGTCCCCCATGCTGTGTGTGATGTTTTTTTAATGTTTTTTTTTGTGTGCTTTTCGTGCTTTTCGATGTCTGCGGTTCAACCTTTGGCGCTCCTTGCCTGGCAACAACCCCTGCCCTTGCTTTGCGAGGTCGCTGTTGCGGCCTGCTACTGTGGTCCTCGTTTCGCGAGCATGCAGTTTTAACGTTGCATTAACAATGTTTTTTGGCAAACCTGCGCTGCTGTGAACTATATTTGTGATTCTCATTGATGCATGCCAATACTTCATAAGTTTTATTCATATGCATAATCCACTACTTGTAGTTATCATTGCTGCAGCAAATCATTTGCAAGTTTCCCTGCCCTTCATGGGCTCCTTTTTATAACGAATGTACGTGCATGGAGCAAAGCTTATTAATCTAAGGAGCAGTACATAATGTTGTGTTGTAAGGATGAGGTGATCTTAGGAGGACAGGTTTAGAGAAGTAGAATAAGTAGGTGTGATGGGTTCGCATGAACCAAATGTATTGATGCGTGGAGAATGAGAGAGAGCTTAATTTGCAGTGGGTATTTAATAACTCTATCCTCTACCTAGCGTGTGCGTAATTTGAGGGAGGGTTTTTTAAAAAGATTACTGTACCACTGTCATTGTAATTGGGGCCTGAAGGAATTTGGTTGAACAATGAGAGCAGAAACCCCTAGTAACTATGCTACAGTGGGCAAGGAAAAGGGTGTGGCAGTTTGCCTGCCAGTATAGAGTGATGGGAATAGAACCAGTTGGGACATTACCTATTTGTTATAGCATGTATTATTTTCATTTATTACCTGGGCACAATTCCATTTTTTTACTTTTTTATTTTTTGGAACTTTGGATACAACTTTATGAGTGATTGTATCTATTATTTTATTTATTTATTTTAACTAAATACACCATATAGCAGTTCAAAGTGTACTTCTGTCAGAACTTTTGTATGAATAAAGTTCTATCTTCTATGGATATTATAGTATAATATGATATTCCAATTATCAACCACTATTTTATATCCAATGTATTAATATTTTATATGCTTTATATATTTATATATATATATATATATATATATATATATATATATATATATATATATATATATATATATATATATGCATGCAATTCCATTATTTGAATATATCTATGTAAAAGATGTGTTTTCACAGCTTCTCACAAGTGAGTTCTTCATGTTTAAATAGTTCTTTGTTCTGTAGAGACAAATATTTGAGGGAATTCCTAAACTAATTGATAAAGGTCTATAAAGGTTATGTTTCTTAGAAATAATGGAATCCTCCCCAAAATTTCACATGTGAAGAATGTTACTAGACATTCAGTCTCTTTCCCAGAATAAAAAATCTGTTAAGGGGTATCTAACTGATAACCATTCTTTTGACCATATCTTGTTTATAGGTTGTGGGTCAAAGGGTTCATTAGTTAATTAAAGGTATGAAAATTCAAAGGTCCGAGAGCGCCATCTTATGGTTCAAGGAATAAATGTCTCTATAGAAAAATATATTCACTATAAAAATTTAAATATGTGATGACATCATGAGAGATTTTATTGGTTACTAGATACTTTAACTGATTTGGGACTCTGATAGGCAAATTAAGTTGGAGGTATAATTATGGATAGAAACAGGATCTGGGGGAGAGGGGGCTGGAGAGAAAAAGAAAGTAAGAGTAGAGAAAAACTTTGATCGCATGGAAAAGGCTAGACAATTTTGGAATTGACCAATGGAATCTTGTCATAATTGGTAATGTATAAATTGAATTATTTTATTTTATGATATAATTGAAAACCATTACCATAATTTCTCTGTTTGGTTTATTTCTTACCAAAAAGTTATTTAGATTTCATTTTGTCATTGAACTTTATAAATCCGGATATAAATTTTAGTACAAAATTTGATATCTCATTTTTCTTTTTGACCAATACAGATAAATTAATTTTACTTAGCTAAACTTATCAATTATATTATAAAATACTTTACCATAATTGTGTTATATTTAATACATTCCTGTATAGTTATATTATACTATAATTAAACATTATTAGTACATATTAAACGTTATTTTGGGTGAATTTTTATTAATTGATTTATCTGATTTTATTCTTTGGGTTACTATTCCAGGTTTTATTGTACATGTGATTGAGATAAACTTTTATATTGAGATTTAAGGATTGTATAGAAGATGTCATAAAATAATAAGTTATACAATATGATGGATTAATTTTCTTTTAATATATGGCTGGTTATATTTTGTTTTATTTGCATTTGATTTGATAAGTTACATTTTTATCATTAGACTAGTTGATTTTGTTATTGTCAATAAATGTCCTTTTATAAAAAGGAATATGTGTCTATAAATTGATTCTGAACTCAAATTTCATTATTCTATATTATTTAGAAAATAATATGTCGTATTAATCCCGACACTTCTAGACCACTATTTTTTCAGAAAGACTAAAATAAGGTACAATGAGCATCATTCAATCAAGCCATTCAGGAGACCCGGGCTCGGAAATGGAGCCTGTAACTTAATTTGCTATTCAATTGCCAACGTTTTGCAGGCTCCAATCAAGTTACGGGCTCTGAGCTGCATTTCATAGCAATTATTTAATTTTTTGAAATCACAAGTTAATGTCCCTCTAAGCCTTTGATTTTTCACGGCCACAAGAGTTGCGAACGCTCAAAACGCTATTCAATTGCTCCCATTTCCCCTCGCTAACCACTCCATCAAGCCTTCCAATGGCAAAAATCCAAACACAAGTTAACGGTACCAAGGAGGACTCTCAAAGGGCTTAATGACAAGTCCGGAGCTCTTGAAATGCAAAAAATAATCATTACTGTACTTTATAATACAGGCAAAGTAATGAAAGGCATTAGAATTAATTGCACTACAGTCTCAATCCCGTAAATATGGAATATAAAATTACATTTTTTAATGAGTAATTTTCAGGGTAATGCCATTCCTGGGAATCAATGAGTTAGGACATGTGAGTGGTCTGATATGTATTATTACATTGGCTTCATTCATATTTCATATTTAGTGATTTGCTTTTTGATTGACATGTCACCTCCATCAGACCAATTAAATTCAAATGCAACGTGAGACCCACAACGGCTGCGGGCTTGAAATTAAATTTGATCTGGGCTTGAGTTGAGATTTATAACATATCAGTTACCTGAAACCGCATCCAGCAGGGTGAAGTTACTTTAATTCTTCTTCGGCTGCCTCTCTCCACTGGTTGGCTTCCCTTTTTAGCAATCTTTCTATGTCTTCCCAGGATGTTGGTTCCTGAATTCCATATGTATTGGCGCTGTATGCCAACATGCTGGGTGGTATTCCTTTTGTCACCCGAGTGGATCGTCTGATTTCTGGTTCATTGGTAGGCTCTTCAGGTTTGTCCATTGTAAGTTCCACTTCTTGTTCCGACACTTGTGCTGCTTCATTTTGGTCAGCGTCTGTTGCGGATTCATTGGGCAAATTCTCTTCACAGCTTTCGAGTATCGTTTTTTCTGATGCTTCGCTTTCATCAAAATAAACACTGCAACTTATTGTGACCTTGTTGGTCTTTGGTTGAAGGATTCTATATTCTTTACTTTGTTCACTGTAGCCCACCAGAATCCCTTCTATGGCTTTGTACTGCAACTTGGAACGTTTCTCGGTTGTGACCTGGGCATTTGCTTTACAGCCGAACAGTCTGATGTGTCCTATACTTCTGATCCATTTCACATTTGGTATGGGGTACTTTCCTCTGCTACCACTTACAACATTATATGCCTATATTCATGGATTCCAACACTTCCTCAAAATGTTTCAATCTCTTTTTATATTAAAAGTTTTATCCATTCTGTGGTGCGCCTCTCACACCTTTTTTATTTTTTTAGTTATAAAAACATGGATTCATGTTGCCCACAGCCGTAGAGGACCACTACTGCAATACATTCTAATTAAACTATGCTAACAAATCACACTGGAAAATAGAGAACAAGTTTTTAGAATATAAAGTAAAATAATATAACAAGAAATTATATTTACTTTGTTTTTTTTATAGTCTATTCTTTTCTTCATTCTATGACTAATAATTACATTGTGACCTACCAGTTCCAATTACATTCAAGAAAATTCTCCTCTTTTATTTAGGAGATTTAGTTTGAACGTTAAACTCATGGGTTTCCGAACACAAATGTCAAAGTCAGACATCTGAACTAATGTAAAACTGCTTTGCATTCACTTGAATCTTTACTTATAAAGCCAAACACAGAAACTTTAAGAGTAAAAACAAAGCTTCTTAATTGTGCACAATGCAATCTTATTTTATACAGCAAATGAAATGGAGCATGCTAGCATGTGATAATGTTTAAACTTCATTGGTAAGTGCAGTGCCTTCACTTTAATTAATTTTAATTATCACATTTAATTAAATACAGAGCAAGAAACCAGACAAGAGAATGAAAACCTCTTTGGCTTTTAATAAGATGAGAATTTTCAAATCAATATGTCAATGAAAGCTCATATTCATTTCTGGCAGACTGCAATGGAAATGTATCCTACTTTCATTAGGTCCAAAGGTCAGCTCCCTATGAATTTTTCTCCTATTCCAAATTGTAAGAGCACAGAATTGCCTTCCAGTGGAATTTACAGGTGGAACTCGAGGAGGAAAGATAATTTGTTTCTGTGACACCAAGAGGAGAATTCAATAAGTGGAATCAGAGCTTGTTCTGGCATTAACTGTCATCTAAATCTATGGCACTGAATACTGAATTCAGATGTACCTAATCAAAAAAGTGGCGCTTGTCAAAAAATACACTTCTATGTTTAGCTTCTTGCTTTAAGTGAACCTTACAGTATCTATGAAGTCTACTCCTCTGTTGCTTATGTTGTTTAAGTATACCTGCAAGCCAGAAAATGATAGTAAAAATAATTAATAATTTATATAGAGCTCTTCTCTCAAAAGAAGTTTATTCATTTACTTTGTCAATGATTTAAACCATAAGTATGCTCATATTTATTTATGTTCCCAACAAAAGGCAAAATAAAGAAAAATTGTGTTTTTAATCTTTTTGATACTAATTCACAGGTGTGTGTGTGTATATGTGTGTGTATGTGTGTGTATATATATATATATATATATATATATATATATATATATATATATATAATTTGCGACGACGCATGTACAAAGGTGTGATAGCAGGCATATACCGTATTGGTCCGAATATAAGTCGCACTTTTTTCCGATTTTTGAGCTTGCGAGTTACGGTGCGGCTTCTATTTGTGACCGTAAAAAAAATCATTGACGATTTGCGAACTTTGCTTGTAACGCCTGCGGCTTCTATTCGCTAATGCAAAATTACTGCCGATTTGCGCGATTGCTAGTTAAGGTTGTCGATTCTCGTGCTTTAGACTGCGGCATTGAATAGCGATTTACGGTTTTAGTGATTCTAACATCCTGTAAAGCCTGTAACATGCAAAAAAGCTACAGTGCTAATTAGAAAGCCTGTTTCTTGCAATGGCTGGTCACTTTGAAAGTCTTTTTCTCTCCAATTTTACGGGTGCAGCTTATATTTGAGTACTATCTTTTTTCTATTTTTTCCCCTTGAACTTTACGGGTGCGTCTTATATGCGGGTGAGGCTTATATTCAGACCAATACGGTATATGTTTTAGTCATTTATAAGAACGAATATATTTTGAGAAGATAGAAAAGTATACTATGAAACCAGCAGGAAATAACAATCAAAGGACTCCCAGACCAAATGAAAAACATTCCTTTGATTTTCAGTTAAATGCTGGTTACATAGCATACTTTTTCTATCCTCTTCTCACACTAAATATGTTCAAACATATACTGCTTGTAATTAATAAGTCAGATTATCACTTGGGCATATGTAGGCGTAAGCTTCATTTTTTTTTAGCCTACAACTAATAATTATCATTAATCAAACAATGTGTCCCTGTATATTATTGCCACAAATAAAATGTATAATTGCTTATAGTTGTATATTGAAAAAGGTTCTGTAAAATGTCCCTTTCATTTCTGGTGTTTACTTTAGAACAGTGGTAGTCAACCTGGTCCTTACGCCCACTATTGGGCGATTTCCTGTTTTCATGGTAGGTGGTGGGGTAATCCCTAGGTAGCGTTGCTGACGAGCGTCATCACATGCCGGATACCCGCAGCACCACGCTTGGCTGGTTGGAGAGCTGGTGAGAGAGCCCAGAGATAGCAGTCAGGACCAGATCACTATCTAGTAAGTACAGGGTGATACATAGCTAGAGTCATGATTTATGTAATCAGAAATGAGATAAGGGTAAACGAAGTTACTGCAGCACCGGTAAGGAAATTGTACCATCAAAAGTGGGCTGTAGGTAATAAATGGTTGAGGGCACCTCTTCTAGAAGAGTGATTCCTTTCTTTGCAAGAATCAACTGAAACATTTTGCATTTTGTGCATCATGTAAACATTTTTGAGCATTCTGCAAAGCAATTAATGATTTTGTTTTGTTATTTGTATAATATCATGTTTATAAAATATAACCTGTTATATTTAGGAATAATCTATTAAAGACCACTCTAGATGATACAAGAAAACTTGTGTTGTATGCGCCAATCCAACAACATTAGCGGTTATATAGGTCATGGGCATAAAATATTTTTTTCATAAAAATCATTCATCTTAGCTGCATGTAAGCTATCACAATAGGTATACTTTCTTAATGCATAAGTGGTGGTTACAGAGCATGGCAAGAAAGCTGTGCAAGTGTACTTGCAATCTGCCCGTACTGAGTTTATGCAAGGGTAAGTGTCCTGTGGTATAAACCTATTGGATCAACAAACCCTCCTCTCTCCTCCTTCCAACTCCTGAATAGATAATATAATTGGGAGATATCTCCAAGTCAGCAGGAAGTATGGAAGACACAAACATGGAATTCTTCTTGCACAAGCAGTATATACTAATATAAAGATTTTCCCTTAAATGTATTTTTATGTTAATGGCTTATATAGCTAATGCTGTTAATTTGTTACAGACTTCACAAACCAATTACATTTTTCTCAATTTACATTGGTCCTTAAAGTCATTTTCAAATTTGTCATAACGATAGCTGAATGTACCGTAAGAATAAAGTTGAAGGACCACTAGTGTTCTGTGGACAGTTTGCATACCTGTGATCTAGAGTAGTGGCTCCTACATTTTCCCCAGTGGGCTACTTAAACTTACTGATGCTCTAATGAAATCACCCTATATTGCTGAGCTGCTTTGCAGACTGTCACAAACCACCATTGTGTTGTACTTCACTATAATACTGGGTGCATTGTATTTGTGAGTAAGTGCTCACTATAGTGCTCATATTCATGTTAAAATGCTTGATATCTGTATGGATCACATATATAGTTGTGAGCATCACGGGTTGTTGGTAATGCTTGCGGGCTCGCAACTGCTACTCTCGCAAAGCGAGGGCCGCAATTGCAGGTAGTGAGCGCCAAAGGTGCTCATTGCGCTGGTGAGGATAAGAGCCATAGGCGCTCATCCCTACGACCCGCAGGACTACAGATCAACACAAAGCTCAATTATCCAATTCACAGTTCAAGCCCTGTAGAAGTTTGAAAAAAATGCGTTGAAAAATTACGGCCCGTAACACTTTGCAAATAAAAGCAGGACTTAGAAAAAAAAATTACGAGGACTTAACTTCATATTTTTTCTATATTTTTTTTTAACTGCCGAAACGTGCACAAATGAAGTGAGGCTGCATGCAAATTTAAGTAGAATTTCGAGTTTCGAGACATAAAAATCGGCTAAGCAAGAAAAAATGGTGGCCGAAAAAAATTAAAACAAGGCTACACGACCCGGAAGCCCCCCAAAAACTGACAGTTGCCTACAACTTTGCCAGGGACCTATGAGGTTGAAAAATATACTATTAGGAAGGAGGGAAAATGCTTGCCAACAGCATAAGACCTAGACTAACGCCACCATTTCACAACACTAACTTGCACATTACCCCATAACGCTTTTGAAATGGAGGTTTTCCCACCTTAACAAACTATTTGCCCTCGCACACGCAGCCTATATACACTGCACACTTAGCACATTGCTGACACTTTCTCCTCAGATGATCAACAGTCTCCCTGTACATTTAAAAAAATACCACAAACAGATTATTAGCTCTTCAGGATATTGATTGCTGGATATTAAGTACAAATAGGTACCGTATATTAATTTATTAATTTATTATAGTAAGGTATATTAATTATTAATTAATTATAAAAAAAAAATATCTCATATTTTACACTGCCGTTACTTTATGAATAATGCTCATTGGCTGACAGGGATAGGACACTCAAAGCACTTAAATAGGTAAATCACTTTATTATACTCTAACACCTGATATTTTCGCAAGGCGACACGCAGGACTAAGGCGCTCTATGTGACATGCGAAGGCTCTTGTTGGACTGCTAGCCATGCACTGATTGCCGTTAGCAGACCATATGGCTGCAACTGCCAGCCTCGCAACGCGAAGCCAGCCGTTGCCTCGCAAAGCCAGCCGACATGCAGGACTTAGGGTGCAATGAGCGCCAAAGGCGAGCAGTTGAGGCATGCAGTTGATTGCTGTTGATGGCCCACAGGGCCGCAACCATTGCCTCGCAAACTGAGACGACACACGCAAATTAGAATTGCACTGCCAGCCTCGCCAAAGGCACTCATTGCACTGCGAGCCTCACGGACGAGGCAAGCAGTTGAGACATGCAGTACACTCCCATTGTGTGACAAACAGCATTTCAACACTTTTTTTTTTTGTCCCGTCATTTTTGATGGGCAAGTCGCTAGTTTATTATTATTATTATCGTTTATTTATAACGCGCCAACATATTCCGTAGCGCTGTACATAAGATAAGTTCAAGACAAAGATACATACAAGTTAACACATAGTAAAACAAGGAGGGCCCTGTCTTTGAGTTTGGAATCCAGTGTCCATGTTGCTTTTCCTAAAACACCTTGTGGGATTGAAACTCGCAGACTTACATCTTAAAGGTATTGTGTGAGGGAAAGGAGGGAGAGAGATTTGAGAGTGTGTTAGGGTGAGAGGTGATACGCTTCTTAGTTTATAAATAATTTTGAGGTAATTCTAACTTTATTGTGTCACCTGCTCTATGTATGTGTAATTAAATTATAGATTGTGCATTTGTGGAGCTGAAACCATGCTTTAAATGGGAAAAATTATGATTGAAGGCCTCCCATTGAGAGATGCAAACAACCAGTAATTAAGTTAATTTGGTATTGTTGCTATTGTACTGTGGCACCACTGTTAACATTGCATTTGTACTTTAAATACGATGTACCATGTTAAATAAACCATGTCTTCTGGTCAAGACATACGAGATGGAGCTATTTTTATATTGCTGGATGCTGGGATTTTTTTTTTTTGAGCGGACGGAAGGCTATATACAGATGGTGGGACTAATATGTATTAAATCAGTGTAAAAGTAAATTTATTTTGTGACAGCGGCGGTTAAAAAGGGAATTTTAAAAAGATGACACGAAGAAATTAAAAACTGGGGCAGATGTGAGGAATAGAATAATCCCAGTAACACTTAAATTGTGCAATATATACCTCTTAATGAGTGGGTATTCTTATTCCAACCTTCAGTCGATGCAATATATACCTCTTAATGAGTGGGTATTCTTATTCCAACCTTCCTTCGAGATGGAAGGCTACCAAATTTCTGTTGTCTGCTTCAGATGGTGAGCACCAGCATATAGCAAAAGCACACTTGAGGAAAGATAATCTGCTATGATATAGTGAAACACTGATATTAGGCAAGGTGGGTATGCAAATGTAGGCTTACATTCTCCAACAGAGATTTGGATGACCTAAGTGAAGATGAGTCCACATTAGGGCACTGGTCCTTTAAATCCCACAGAAGAGCATACTTACTAGTTATACTAGTAAGATGTATAACATGTTAGCTAAAATAATAAAGACTAATGACAATTGCATTTTTTTTATACCAATCCATAAATTTCTCTTAAATTTATATGTTTTTGTATAGGTCTCGTAGAATCAAGAAGAACATCTTGGTTAGCAAAGGCAAAGGCCAGAAGCCTCAGCACTATACAGCTTATGTTCTCCGATACCACAAACCAACACGAATCATTGAAGAGGTAATACATTTCTCTGTGGGTAAGGTTTCACAGCCAATGAGGCTAAACAATTATATCTCATTTGCCAAGGACTGAACATAATAAACATGTGATTATAAACACATCATCGATCTTGGCAAAGTGTCAGACACAACAGATCCAGATCTTGTATTTACTACATGGAATCTAGTTTTCTGGTGCTCCTGGAACCTTGAGATGAAGGCTAAGCTTACAAATAAATGTTGTTGTTTTATTTCTATTTCCTCCAATACTCAACCGAAAATCACACATCTCCGTCTCCAAGCTAGCAAAAAGTTCTGAAGGAAGGCAACATGCTTGTATATCCATGTCTTACATTCTCTATAAGAAGTTCACAAATTAGACTTTTTTCTACAGAACCACTACAGTGGTTCTGTTAATGGATGTAGGTGGTAAATTGGGCAGGTGCTTTATTTGTCTACTTTTGTTCATTGTGTAGCAGAACAGAAGTAGCATGAATTTTATAAACCGGCAAGCACTTGTTAGTTCCTTCATTGGTGTGATTTTTTTTTTTTTTTAATGGCCAACATATTGCATTTCTGGTACATTACCTTTGTAGACTTTCAGAAGCCCTTCACAAGCTATGAAGGCAATAACTCTTCGGCAACATGGCTAAAAGGCACCATTTAGAAAAAAAAAGGTCTTAAGTGTAACAAAATGTAATGCTGCAGTTCAGGTATTCCATATGTACAGTTGCCCAATATTTTATAGTGAGTTATTATAGACATGCAGTGTACAGAAATAAACTTCACATACAAAGACTGTGGGAAAAATAGTTGCTGAAATGACTCTCTAACGTCTAATATGCAAAAGTGGATGATAAAATATCTAAGATCAGTAATGTGGATAACATAATATATTCACATTCATTTAGCATATTGGTAAATGGGATATGTTATTAGTTAGTTTAGGTAAGTTTCAAAGTTAATTTCTACAAAGATGTGTGTATTAGTGAGCCCTGTGTGATGCATTAATGAAGAACTGAAGTAATACAATTTTCTTGTTATGCATATTTATTTAGATTAAATTACTGGGCAATAAAATTGTAAGGCAGGTAATGCTGTTTGCCAAAGACATAATTTTTTTTAGTGATCTGAGATCCTTCGGCGCTGATTGCGAGCTTCGCGCTGAACGCCTTTGGCACTCATCGCATGGCTCGCAATGAGGCTCTTGGTTTTTGTATTTTTTTTTTATCAGAGGCGCTTTTAGCTGATCTGCTTTTTGCGCTTATTGCAAGGCTGTCCCCTGGTGTAGTTTGTGTGCTATGATCAGCGTTGGCACTCGTTGTGAGGCGCGCAGTGAATGTTTGTTGTGTTTATTGCGATAGTGTTTATTTTTTTAATTTTGAGTATATGTATTTTTGTTTGCTAATTAAATAATTAATACATTAATATACTTTACCTGTTTGTAAGTAATATAAGCAGGAAGCATTGTGCTGAAGAGCTGACAATCTTTTTTGATGTTCCTGCAGCATTCAATGTAGGTTTGCACTGTTGTGGATCTGAGGTGTAAGTGTCAGCAATGTGTGTAGTGTAAATAGGCTGCGTGCACGAGGGGAAGCCGTTAGTGTAGCTGTGTACTTCCGCATTCTGTACGTTAGTGTTGTAAAATGGCAGCAAATGTGTATCGGGTGTGGATGATTTAGCGTCCTTGCTTAAAGTGTATCTTGTACCTCGTACGGCTTTTTTGAAAAGTCGTATTTGCTTGGTGGTGTTTTGAGGCTTTAGTGTCGTATAGCCTCTTTTTAGTTTTTTTCGGTGGACATTTTTTCTCTCGCTTAGGGGATTTTCATGTGTGTAAACTCAGTAATTTTAGACTTACATTGAGGTGTAAGTTCACTTGCAGAGGTCCTGGATGGTCCCCCTTGCTGTGGGTAAGAGACCCAGTTCTTGCGAGCTCGCAAAGCGTGACAACAATTCGTAGTTTGACAACTATTATATGTGATAAATGATTGTTGTGGTGAACTACCTACTCATAAAGTCCACAACACAAGCTGAGATCCCGCTCCATGCTGATGATAGCCAGTAAGCTTGAAACAGCTGTACATGGATAGGATACTCAGCTTGTGTTTAATCCAACCAAGGCTTTGCATTAAAGACTTCGTAATACAGCATGCATAAGCTTAAAGGGAGCCACGTTTGATAATGTCTATGGATTGAAGAGTGAGGCATTTGTGGGCACATTTACATGTCCGAGTTCAGCTTCCCAGAATGCAGTGTAATAACTGGAATTCTGAGCTGGAAGCAGGTTTTTTAACTTGTTTTAGACATTCATATGTGAACACAGATGTACTATTTATTTAATATATATATATATATATATATATATATATATATATATGCAGTATTTATGTATGTGTGTATGTATGTGTATATATGTATGTGTGTGTGTATATATATATATATATCGTGTGTATGTATAAATATGTGTTTAAAATGGCAGTTTGTTTTTCAATTGAGTTGTACAGTTTATAGGTCACATTAAAAGTGGAAAAAGTTCTGAACTGATTTATCCTTGTCTCATTTTTTTAAAGCACAGAAACCTGACATTTTAACAGGGGTGTGTAGACTTTTTACATCCACTGTAAGCTTTTATCAATAGGATAACATCAGAACAGATAGTGGAATATTTGCCATGGTTTACCCTGTGCCATTTCTACAAGAGGAAAGCAATCTTCCATAATGCTTTGCAGGTGGAAGAAAGAGTGATGCTAGGGAGTGTAAAAAGCAATTTTTAAAAAAATCTATACCTATTCTCTGTTTGTTTTATCCTGTTAAGACAATTACTTAAAAATGAAGGAACTAATAGCCACATTTTTCAATCCTTCTTATTAGAAAATTTGGAAACATTCTTATTTTCTGTAAATGTTTAGGTTATTGTAGGTTGCTATTAAAAACATACTTTTAGCACATTATTAGGTACTTACATCTGTTGCTGAATATATACAATACACAAAAAGCAGTGTTTAATACCCTGCATAGATTTTTAGATATGGTATATAAAAGAACATTGTTTATACAGCGAACACCTGGTAACCATGTCGCAATGTATTATTTATTGTAAGAAACATTCTGGCTATAGATGTGTCTGAATTATATACTTGCTCTTACCAGGCTATTTAGTTTCCTTTTAAAGAAGAATCTTATGCTAATGATCCCAGTACTTGTTAAAGCAAAATATAAATCGTAATTGCGTATATTTTTTTCTTTTCTCACAGCTGAATCTCATTAGTTGCCAGGCTGTTGGGTGATTTCATTGTAATCCTTGACCCTCCTGCCGATATGATCTTGTGCAAAGTGATAATTAAAATCAATTGCAGGGTAGACAAATGGTGAAAGGAATATTTTTTCCGACTCAGACCCGTGAATTAACTTTGAGTCACATCCCGCCATCAACATACTCGTTATCAACTGCAACTTTCCTTCATGCATTTTTAAGAAGCATTATCTTGCTATTTAAGGGCCTCCATTTCTATTCAATCAATATATGCTTCAGATTTTAGCATGTTTCTTAATTCCCAATTTTTACTGCTCTGGTATTTCCAGATAATAGATAAAAACTGGTAACAAATTTGTATGGAATTGATGTAGCTGATTTATAACTAAATTATGAATTAAGTGTAAGAATCGACTACTTTGGAGTTTAATATATCTTCAGTATGAGTATTTAACAACTAAGGTGCTTGCTAAAATTTATTGGAAGAAAAATGAGGAATATACTGCAGCATGAATGTATTCAGAAAGGTTTTGGTAGTGCGCAGACTGGTTTTATGTTCACATTAAGCAAAGGTTTCATTAAATCTGGGAACCTTTTATAAAACCAACATTAAATGTGTTTAGCACAGGCAGTTCTTAACGATAAATATTATGAACAATCAATGTTTTAATAACAAAGAGAAACGTGGAATATAGGCAGTTTATCATTATCTGGTATTGTCAAAATAAATTGTACATTTTTGTTGCATCTGAAAGAAGATATTTGATAATGTACTACTGTGTGTTTTCTTTTTCCAAATAAATGAGTTAGTCTCAGAACTTGAAAAACTTAGTCAAATGTTTACTCCTCTAGTGGGTGGCATTGTCCCAATCACCCAGTGAGTAGTAATATAGCTATGTAAGATGATGTTGTTGTTTAGTCGCGTCCAACTCTCTGTGACCCTATGGACCGCAGCACTCCAGGTACATCTCTGTCACTGCCCCTCTGAGCACCATCAAGTTCATATTCATTGCATCAGTGACCTCATCTATCCATTCTTTTACCCCCTCTGTCGTCCCCTTTTTCGTATGCCTTTGATCTTTCCCTGCATCAGAGTCTTTTCTAAGGAATCCTGCCGTCTCATGATATGGCCAAAATATTTAAGCTTCATCCTCATGATGATACCTCCTAGTGAACAGTTTGTCTTGATTTCCTGAAGTACTGATTTATTTGATCTTCTTTCAGTTCAAGGGACTCTTTTTTTCAGAACATTTTTAGATTATAGTCGGTTTTAATGAAAAACATATTTTAGCACATTATTAGATACTTATGTCTGTTGTTGAATATATATATATATATATTTTAGATATAGTATATAAAAGAATATTATATATACAGCGACACACTTGGTAACTACGTCACAACGAATTCTTTATTGTAATAAACATTCTGCCTGTAGATGTGTCTGAATTATAAACTTGCATTTACTCGAGTATAAGCCGAGTTTTTCAGCCCTTTTTTTAAGGCTAAAAAGGGCCACCTCGGCTTATACTCGAGTCACTCTCCCCCCCCCCCCGTGTCTCTGTCCCCCCCCCGTGTCTCTGTCCCCCCCCGTGTCTCTGTCCCCCCCCGTGTCTCTGTCCCCCCCCCCGTGTCTCTGTCCCCCCCCGTGTCTCTGTCCCCCCCTCGTGTCTCTGTCCCCCCTCGTGTCTCTGTCCCCCCTCGTGTCTCTGTCCCCCCTCGTGTCTCTGTCCCCCCTCGTGTCTCTGTCCCCCCTCGTGTCTCTGTCCCCCCTCGTGTCTCTGTCCCCCCCTCGTGTCTCTGTCCCCCCTCGTGTCTCTGTCCCCCCCTCGTGTCTCTGTCCCCCCTCGTGTCTCTGTCCCCCCTCGTGTCTCTGTCCCCCCTCGTGTCTCTGTCCCCCCTCGTGTCTCTGTCCCCCCTCGTGTCTCTGCCCCCCCTCGTGTCTCTGCCCCCCCTCGTGTCTCTGCCCCCCCTCGTGTCTCTCTACCCCCCGTGTCTCTCTAACCCCCCCTTGTGTCTCTCTAACCCCTCCTTGTTTCTCTCTAACCCCCGTGTCTCTTTCCCTCCCCCCTCCTCATTCTAACCCCCCCCTCATACTACCCCTCTAAATACCCCCCCCCCCCTCACTTACCGGCTCTGGCCTCCGCTCCTTCCGGGTCTTGATGTGGCGCGCATGTGACATCACGGCATTAGCATATACCCGGTGCCGGCACCCGGTATATGCTAATGCCGTGACGTCACATGTTCGCCAAGTCATTAGCATATACCGGGTGCCAGCACCGGTATATGCTATTGCCTTGACGTCACACGCGCACCACGTCATTAGCATATACGGGGTGCCGGCACCCGGTATATGCTAATGCCGTGACATCACATGTGCGCCACATCAAGACCCGGAAGGAGCGGAGGCCGGAGTAGGTAAGTGAGGGGAGGGGGGGTGTTAAGAGGGTTAGAATAAGGAGGGGTAGGGTTTAAAATGAGGAGGGGTGGGGTTTAGAATGAGGGGGGGTGGGGTTTAGAATGAGGGGGGGGGGTTTAGAATGAGGATGGGGGATTGAGGAGGGGATTGAGGAGGAGGGGGTTGAGGAGGGAGGTTGAGAATGAGGGGGGGAAGAGTCACAGGGAAGGGAGGGGGGGAAGAGTCACAGGGAAGGGAGAGGGGGACACAGGGGGCAGCACATTTCCCACCCTCGGCTTATACTCGAGTCACTCATTTTACCCAGTATTTTGTGGTAAAATAGGTGACTCGGCTTATACTCAGGTCGGCTTATACTCGAGTATATACGGTAGTTTCCTTTTTAAAGAATGGGTTTTCCCTAATGATCCCAGTACTTGTTAAAGCAAAATATACATAGTAAATGCTTTTCTGGATTTATCTTGCTTTCTCTATTATCCATTTGACATTTGGCAATTTTGATCTCCTGTGCCTCATCCACTGCGGAACCCAGTCCATTTATTGTTTGGAGTCGAGCTTGTAAAATCTTAAACAGTACATTGCTGGCATGTGAAATGAGTGCAATTGTTCGATAATTGAAGCACTCTTTGGTACTGCCTTTTTTTGGGATTGGGATATAGACTGAACTTTTCCAGTCTATTGGTCATTGCTGAGTTTTCCAAATGTGTTTGCATAAGGCAAGCAACACTTTCAAAGCATCATCTTGTAGAATTTCGAATAGCTCATTTGGGATTCCATCAACTCTTGCAGGCTTATCAGCAAGGCATCCTTGGGCCCATCTCACTGAGCTCTGCAAGATGTCTGGCTCCAGCTCATTGGACAAACTATTGAGGTCATCACTGCTGTTAAGATCCTTCCTGAATAGATCTTCTTCTGTTAAGTACCTACCATATCTGTGTCTTATCATGCCCACTTTGGCATGAAAGGTGCCTTTGAGTTCCCCAATTTTCTGGAAGATATCTCTTTATCCATTCTGTTTACCTTCAATCTCTTTACGTCGCCCATTGTAGAATGGCTCTTCTTTCTATTCTCTGTAATTCTGCATTCAGTTGGACAAATATTTTTCTATCTCCACTACCTTTCACTTTACTTCTTTCCTAGGCTAATTTCAAAGCCTCATCAAAAGGCCAGGTTGCCTTCTTCGCTTTCTTTTTTTTAATGGATATTTTATGTTGCTGTTTCCTGGATAATGTTTCAAACTTCAGTCCAAGGGTTCTTAAATGGATATCTATGTTTCCTGGATTATGAATGCATCTGATGGAGGAGAATCAGAAGTGTATGAAAAAAAATGTGTGCATGAAAAAAATACCAAAATAAACATTTAAAAACTTACCTTGAAGTGAGTAAAATCAATTGTAATCTGGTTAAATGAAAGATTTGAGACATAGCACTGTTAGTTGCTATGGCAGCAGCCCACAGCATAGACAGAAAGCAAGGATGAGTCCTATACCAGCAGTGACTGAGAGGCTGACAACACTACTCTCCTATTAGCTGTGGTGCAAACCAGCATGGGATATGTAGCAAAGCAGCCTGGGAAATGTAGTGTATCAGTGACATGTGACAAGAAGCTTCAAGGAGGTAGATGCAATTAAATTGGCTGAGCTAGCAAGAGCAGGTAAATAGTGGGTTAATATTGCTCCCCGGATGCTGTATGCGGATTGGGTGGGGACCAGGAAGTTGTGTAGACACCCCCTGGCGGTGTCAAAATACTGTAATCCGTAGAAAGATTTTTAAATATTAATAAAAATAAAATGTGATGCATACACATAGGCTGCTTTTTGCCCATAGAGTGCAGAAATGTATTAATCCAGCTCACTTAGATATCCCTTTAAGGCATTCTATCTTCCATGTCTAGTCCCTTAAATCTATGCTTTACTTGGACTGCATATTCACAAGAGATATTATATATTTTGCATCTACTTGGTCTGAGGGATATTCCCACTCTTCTTCAGTTTACTTCTGAACTTTGCAATAAGAAGGTCATGTTCTGAGCCACTGTAAGCTCCAGGTCTTGTTTTTGCTTATTGTATCGAACTCCTCCATCTTTCACTGCATCTTTGACTGGTGATGTCAATGTGAAGAGTCGTCTTGGAGTCTGTTGGAAGAGGATGTTTCCTATGACCAGAGAATTATCTTGGAAGAATTCTACTAATTTCTAACCTGCTTCATTTTGTACTCCAAGACCAAACATTCCAGTTATTCCATGTTTCTTTTGGTTCCCTACTTTAGGTCTTGGCGTTCTATGAGATATCTACGTAGAACTGGACAACTTCAGCTTCTTCAGCATCCATGGTTGTAGCACAGACTTGGATCACTGTGATGTGAAATGGCTTGCCTTAAATTCAAACTGAAATAATTCTGTCATTTACAGTTGTAACCAAGTTGATTGACTATAAGGGCTACTTAATTTATTCTGTGGGATTCTTGACCATAGAAGAAGATATGGTGGTTGTCTGATGTGAAATGTCCCTTCCAAGTCCATTTAAGTTCACTAATTCCCAGGATATCAATGTTTAAACTTCATCTCATTCTTGACCACATCTTGTTTGCCTTGGTTCATTGTTCCAACATCCCAGGTTCCAATGGGAACTTAGAACTTTAGAACTATGAATCAAGGCAAATTGGACATGGTTAAACGTGAGATGACAAGATGAAACTTTGATATCCTGGGAATTAGTGAACTCAAATGGACTGGAATAGGACGTTTCACATCAGACAACCACAGGATTTTCTCATAACGAATAATAAATGACAGAATGATTTCAATTCAAATCACAGGGATCCAAGTTTATGATCCAAACATGGATGTTGAAGAGGCTGAGGCTATCCAATTCTACAAAAGTATTTATCACCTCATAGATATAACACCAACAAGTGTTTATGCTTATCATAGGAGATTGGAAAAGATCTATACAGGAATGATCTTCCCAGCATTGATAACCTGAATAGTTTGTCCAATGACGTGGAAACAGACATATTTAAGAGAGAAATGAGATGGGCCCTATGAAGTCTTGCTAATAACAAGGCCACACAAGTGGATAGAATTCCAGCTGAGCTATTCAAAATCTTACAAGGCAATACTGTAAAAGCGTTGCTTAACTTATATGAACAAACTAAGAAAACAATGACCAGTAGACTGAAAAGGGTCAGTCTACGTCCCAAAACCAGGAAAGACAGTACTAAAGAGTGCTCCAATTATCAAGCAATTGCACTCATTCCACTTCCAGCAAGTTAATGCATAAGATCCTACAAGCTAGAGTCCAACAATATATGGACTGGGAACTACCAAATGTGCAAGATTTGTTTGGCAGGGGCACAATAGTGAATTGATAATGTCTACTGGATAATAGAGAAAGTAAGAGAATCTCAGAACAACATTTACCTCTGCTTCATAGAAGGTCGTAAATCCTTTGACTGTGTGGATCACAACAAACTGTGGCAAATTCTTAAAGACACAAGAGTATCAGACCATTTCATCTTCCTGTATGTTGAACAAGAAGCCACATTTAGAACAAAACATGAAACCACAAGATCAGGATAGACGTGTGACAAGGTTGTAAATTGCCACCGTATTTATTCAACGTATATGCAGAATACATCATGTGTAAGGAATCCAAAGCAGGAATAAATTATGTATGTTGCTGGGAGAAAGATCAACAACCACAGAGATGCATATGGTACTCCGGTGATGGCTGAAGGTGAGGAGGAACAAGGGCCTATTGATGAGGGTGAAAGAAAAGTACAAAGCTGTCCTGCTGCTCAAAGTTAAAAAATACATAAAATAAATGTAGACCATGTCCAAAAGCCATCGTTGTTACTGGCAAATAGATGGTGAAGAAGTGGAGGCAGTGACAGATTTTATTTTCCTGGATTTCAAGATCTGACCCTCCCCCCCCCCTTTTTTTTTAAATATAATTTAATGATGTGTTTTCATTGCTGCATTGTTTATTTTTAGTAAATAATAAAGTTTTTCAGTTTACCTCCTTTTTTATTTATTTATTTTTTAAATTTTAATATTGCTCCATTAAAGGCCTGTATAGTTAGGACTATGGTATGCTCAGTAGTAACATACAGATATGAGAGTTGGACCATAAAGAAGGCTAAACACAGTAGAATTGGCACCTTTGAATTGTGGTGCCGGAGAAAATTGATTAGATTTATTTGGACTGCAAGAAGATCCAATAAATTAATACTAGAGGAAATCAAGCCAAACTGTTCAGTGGGATGTATGACCATGAGGCTGAAGCTAAAATATTTTGGCCATATCATGAGAATACAGGCTTTCCTAGAGAAAACTCTCTGTTGCTGGGGAAGATTGAAGGCACATGAAGAAAGGGAAGGCGGCGATTTTATAGATGAGGTCATTGAAGCAATGAGCTTAAGGTTGCTCAGAGGGGCAGTGGTTGACAGGTGTGCCTGGCAATCAGAGTCTGACACTGAGAGTCTGACATGACTGAACAACAAATATGTTTTCTAAGTCCATATTGATTAAATAAAAAAGTATAAATAACTTTCTACTGAAACTAATTCTGCTTTGAGAAAACACATTTTATTTGATAAAAAGTGCATGAAAGAAAATGGAGGATAATTAATGGATGCAAAAATAAGAAAATTATCTTAAATTAATGCAGTGTATACCAAGCTGCTTTTATGCAAACAACCAAAGCTCCAATTAGTTAGATCAGAGGTTATTAGAAAGCATTGCTTCGGCTTTTTTTGCATCCGTTTAATTTTCTACATTTCCTAATTTGTATTACATGTGGGCATTGTCTATTTCTATTACTTCTGGACATTAACAGCCAATCATGTTTTAGAATAATTGAAATCTATGTACGAATATTAGATCAAGATACACTGTTGCAGGACATAATTTCTCTACACAGACACTTTCATTGCCGTCTTCCTTTAATGAACCAGTCACTCAAAGAGGAATGTTTACAGTAAGCCTTTGAAGAACCATAATAGTTATTTGCTAAAAATGAAAACAGTTTTCAATGTATTACATAATTTATACAATACTGGGTAGCTCAGTTATCTCACAACTTTCTATAGAATCTCCAATTGTCTGCAGTACACGTTGGCTCATGCCCCTCAATCATATGAAGAAGCATCATGAGATATTGCCTATAATTTGAATGAGAAACCAATATAAGATTCCAACTGTAAAGAAGAATTAGTGGGTGTGAAGATTGTCTATAATTCGCATATTAATGATACCATATTAAACCACTTTAAAAGTAATTATTTTATAATATTCTACCTCTCTTGTTTTATATTCTGATAATGCCTCTTTAATACCGTAAGAATTGCAATATTTAGGGATCTGTAATTTCTATTGATGTTGCCTAGTCCAGCAGTATTCAAACTTGATTCTCATAATCTCTGTATTCGTTCATTCCTATTATCAATGTTTATTAAATTTGCTATATGGCTTGTCTAGCTAATCTAATAAAAGGGTCATCATCATAGGGATGCATTATGGTTGACATTTGATGTGCATAGAATGAAAAATAGTTGGCAGGCCAAGGGTAGCAATAAACTTAAATACACCATTGGTATGCTTTATATACTTGAGGAATTATTTCATTCTGTGTTTTTAACTTTTTTTTTCTTTTTTTACCAGTGAAGGAAATGAAAATCCATCATTTGACCCTGCACCTGAAGAAGAGGTTAGAGAGATGTATTTAATTTGTACATTTAAAGTGCTAGTTAAAGGAATACTCACTAATTTCTCTTTAATTTGTTTTTAGATGAGTGTCATACAGATACTAAAAGATTTGGAGTTGATGCTTGAAGAAGAAATAGGTGCGTAACATATAAAAATGTTATATTTACAATATATATCTGTAAAATGTCGTTATTATTAGTATGTTTGGAAAACCAACCCAAACAAGAAGATCCAATATTTGCTACATTCTAGCCTCAATTGTATTCATGCCAGGACCTATAGATATAAAATAATGTTAGGCATAGTCACTTATTCAAATTGCTCTATGTGAGATATTCGTTGACCTACTGCTGTCCATGAATAGAAAGATCTCTTTTTATACTAAGAAGCACTTCTCTTCAGCATTGAGCTTTATGAAACCATTTACTTGAAAGCATGTAACTAATAGATAGTTTGACAGTCAGTGATAAAGGGATTTGTGAGAGCCCAGACTTGATAAAGCTCCCTTTCCCCAGGAAGTCTGAACTAGTTAAATTCCCTGAGCAGTTAGATGCACCTGATTAGACATGACTGCTCCTGAAATTTGGTTGTGGCTGGTTTTGGACTGCCGTTTGCAGTCTTTGTGAGGCTGCCAAAGTATTGAACTTTGCAATCTGTGTGAACAGAGTGTACAGTCGGTGTGAGCTGAAAAACAATGGACTACACATCCCTTTGCACTGACATGACTTTACACTGATAGCAAGAAAGCTAAAAATCATATATAAATATATATTTCCTTGTACGAATGTATCTGGGTCCTGACATTAAAGGGTTTATAAGTAGTGATGTCGCAAACATAAAATTTTCGGTTCGCAAATGCGAACCGCCGCAAATGTTCGCGAACTGGCCAACCGCCATAGACTTCAATGGGCAGGCGAATTTCAAAACCCACAGGGACTTTTTCTGGCCACAATAGTGATGGAAAAGTTGTTTTAAGGGGACTAACACCTGGACTGTGGCATGCCGGAGGGGTATCCATGTCAAAACTCCCATGGAAAATTACATAGTTAATGCAGAGTCTGGTTTTAATCCATAAAGGGCATAAATAACGTAACATCCCCCTCCATCATCATCCTCCCCTGTATCTCTTTACCCCCTCCCTCATCATCCTCTCCTGTGTCTCTTTCCCCCCTTCCTCATCACCCTCCCTTGTGTCTCATCCCCCCTCCCTCATCATCCCCCCACCTCCCTCATCATCCTCCCCTGTATTTCTTTACCCCCTCCCTCATCATCTTCCCCTGTGTCTCTTCCCCCCTCCCTCATCATCCTCCCCTGTGTCTCTTTCCCCCCTTCCTCATCACCCTCCCCTGTATCTCTTTACCCCCTCCCTCATCATCCTCCCCTGTGTCTGTTTCTCCCCTCCCTCATCATCTTCCCCTGTGTCTCTTCCCCCCTCCCTCATCATCCTCCCCTGTGTCTCTTTCCCCCCTTCCTCATCACCCTCCCCTGTATCTCTTTACCCCCTCCCTCATCATCCTCCCCTGTGTCTCTTTCCCCCCTCCCTCATCATCCTCCCCTGTGTCTCTTTCCCCCCTCCCTCATAATCCTCCCCTGTGTCTCTTTCCCCCCTCCCTCATCATCCTCCCCTGTGTCTCTTCCCCCCTCCCTCATCATCCTCCCCCCTCCCTTGATGATAAGGGGGGGAAGAGACACAGGGATAAGTGTGAGGGGTGTTAGGGTAAGGGGTGTTAGGTGTTAGGGTGAGGGGTGTTAGGGAGAAGTGTGATGGGTGTTAGGGTAAGGGATGTTAGGGTTAGGTGTTAGGGTAAGGGCTGTTAGGGATAAGTGTAAGGGGGTATTAGGGTTAGGTGTTAGGGTGAGGGATGTTAGGGATAAGTGTGGGGGGTGTTAGGTCTTAGGGATAAGTGTGAGAATGTTAGGGTTAGGTGTTAGGTTGATGGGTGTTATGGATAAGTGTGAGGGGTGTTAGGGTTAGGGTAAGGGATGTTAGGGATAAGTGTGATGGATGTTAGGGTAAGGGCTGTTAGGGATAAGTGTAAGGGGGTATTAGGGTTAGGTGTTAGGGTGAGGGGTGTTAGGGATAAGTGTGGGGGGTGTTAGGTCTTAGGGATAAGTGTGAGAATGTAAGGGTTAGGTGTTAGGTTGATGGGTGTTATGGATAAGTGTGAGGGGTGTTATGGTTAGGGTAAGGGATGTTAGGGATAAGTGTGATGGGTGTTAGGGTAAGGCATGTTAGGGTTAGGTGTTAGGGTAAGGGCTGTTAGGGATAAGTGTAAGGGGGTATTAGGGTTAGGTGTTAGGGTGAGGGGTGTTAGGGATAAGTGTGGGGGGTGTTAGGTCTTAGGGATAAGTGTGAGAATGTTAGGGTTAGGTGTTAGGTTGATGGGTGTTATGGATAAGTGTGAGGGGGGTTAGGGTGAGGGGTGTTAGGGAGAAGTGTGATGGGTGTTAGGGTAAGGGATGTTAGGGTTAGGTGTTAGGGTAAGGGCGGTTAGGGATAAGTGTAAGGGGGTATTAGGGTTAGGTGTTAGGGTGAGGCATGTTAGGAATAAGTGTGAGGGGTGTTAGGTCTTAGGGATAAGTGTGAGAATGTTAGGGTTAGGTGTTAGGTTGATGGGTGTTATGGATAAGTGTGAGGGGGGTTAGGGTGAGGGGTGTTAGGGATAAGTGTAAGGGGTTTTAGGGTTAGGGTGAGGGTGTTAGGGATAAGTGTGAGGGGTGTTAGGGTTAGGTGTTAGGGTGAGGGGTGTTAGGGATAAGTGTAAGGGGTGTTAGGGTTAGGGATATTAGGGTTAGGTGTTAGGGATAAGTGTGAGGGGTGTTAGGGTTAGGGTGAGGAATGTTAGGGATAAGTGTGAGGGGTGTTAGGGTTAAGGTGAGGGGTGTTAGGGATAAGTGTAAGGGGTGTTAGGGTTAGGTGTTAGGGTGAGAGATGTTAGGGTTAGGTGTTAGGGATAAGTGTGAGGGGTGTTAGGGTAAGGGGTGTTAGGGATAAGTGTGAGGGGTGTTAGGGTTAGGTGTTAGGGTGAGGGATGTTGGGGATAAGTGGGAGGGGTGTTAGGGTTAGGGTGAGGGGTGTTAGGGATAAGTGTGAGGGTTGTTAGGGTGAGGGGTGTTAGGGATAAGTGTGAGGGGTGTTAGGGATAAGTGTAAGATGTGTTAGGGTTAGGTGTTAGGGTGAGGGATGTTAGGGTTAGGTGTTAGGGATAAGTGTGTGGGGTGTTAGGGTTAGGGTGAGGGGTCTTAGGAATAAGTGTGAGGGGTGTTAGGGTTAGGTGTTAGGGTGAGGGGTGTTAGGGATAAGTGTGAGGGTGTTAGGGTTAGGGTAAGGGGTGTTAGGGATACGTGTGATGGGTGTTAGGGTTAGGTGTTAGGGTGAGGGATGTTAGGGTTAGGTGTTAGGGATAAGTGTGAGGGGTGTTAGGGTTAGGGTAAGGGGTGTTAGGGATAAGTGTGAGGGGTGTTAGGGTGAGGGGTGTTAGGGGTAAGTGTGAGGGGTGTTAGGGTTAGGTGTCAGGGTGAGGGTTGTTAGGGATAAGTGTGAGGGGTGTTAGGTCTTAGGGATAAGTGTGAGAATGTTAGGGTTAGGTGTTAGGTTAATGGGTGTTATGGATAAGTGTGAGGGGTGTTAGGGTTAGGGTAAGGGGTGTTGGGGATAAGTGGGAGGGGTGTTAGGGTTAGGGTGAGGGGTGTTGGGGATAAGTGGGAGGGGGGTTAGGGTGAGGGGTGTTAGGGATAAGTGTGAGGGGTGTTAGGGTTAGGGTGAGGGATGTTAGAGTTAGGTGTTAGGGATAAGTGTGAGGGGGGTTAGGGTGAGGGATATTATGGATAAGTGTGAAGGGTGTTAGGGTTAGGTGTTAGGGTGAGGGGTGTTATGGATAAGTGTAAGGGGTGTTAAGGTTAGGTGTTAGGGTGAGGGATGTTAGGGTTAGGTGTTAGGGATAAGGGTGAGGGATGTTAGGGTTAGGTGTTAGGGATTAGTGTGAGGGGTGTTAGGGTTAGGGTAAGGGGTGTTAGGGATAAGTGTGAGGGGTGTTAGGGTTAGCGTGAGGGGTGTTAGGGATAAGTGTAAGGGGTGTTAGGGTTAGGTGTTAGGGTGAGGGATGTTGGTGTTAGGGATAAGTGTGAGGGGGGTTAGGGTTAGGGTGAGGGGTGTTAGGGATAAGTGTGAGGGGTGTTAGCGTTAGGTGTTAGATTGAGGGGTGTTAGGGATAAGTGTGAGGGTATTAGGGTTAGGGTGATGGGTGTTAGGGATAAGTGTAAGGGGTGTTAGGGTTAGGTGTTAGGGTGAGGGATGTTAGGGTTAGGTGTTAGGGATAAGTGTGAGGGGTGTTAGGGTTAGGGTAAGGGGTGTTAGGGATAAGTGTGAGGGGTGTTAGGGTGAGGGGTGTTAGGGGTAAGTGTGAGGGGTGTTAGGGTTAGGTGTTAGGGTGAGGGTTGTTAGGGATAAGTGTAAGGGGTGTTAGGGTTAGGTGTTAGGGATAAGTGTGAGGGGTGTTAGGGTTGGGTGCTAAGGTGAGGGGAGGATAATGATAAGGGGGGGGAAGAGACACAGGGGTGTCCTTGCAGCAGAGATCAAAAGAGTCCTTCAGGACTGTATTGCACACTGTGTACAGTAGCCTAGCTATGGTTTTCCCTATTGATGCAGTATCACCTACACTCAGCCTCCTCTCAGTAAGACTGCAAGTTAGTTATGATTCCAAAATGGCTGCTGTCCATCAGGTAGAAGGGTGTGGAAGGCAGGGTATGATGCTGATTGGCTGGAATGTGTCTGCTGACTGTGAGTTGCAGGGTCAAAGTTTGCTCAATGATAAAGTATAGGGGGCGGGTCGAATATCACATATGTTCGCAGTTTGCCGCGAACATGCTATGTTCGCCGGGAACAGTCCGCTGGCGAACTATTCACGCCATCTCTATTTATAAGTCTAAGCAGTTGTTGTGCATTAATTTAACTAGAAAAGAAACTGGAGTGAAAGCTATCTAAGGACTTATGCGGTCCTTTGGTGAGAGTATAAGATTTAAATTAAATTAATGCAAGCAGTCAGGAATTCTGTTATATTGTGAGTTAATCCAGGTCAATCATTTAGATTGTAAGTACTTTACCTTCTACATTGAATGTATTTTTTTTTTCAGCAGGACTATTTCATTTACCACTTTAATTTACATGGTACAGTGAGAGTGGGAGGTTTAAAGAAAAAAATTATATTTGTAGTTTGGTTATGGAGCATATGACATTATGAATTTGTTCTGCCTTTGGAACTAGTCTTGGTAGTGTACTTACTACCAGAGCAACCTCTAGCATTAGTGTAAATCTATATTATTAACTTTGAAACCATAGTTTTGCCATGTCTTGTAAAAGCTACCTAGCGGTCACAGTCACTGGAACACAATGGGGACATTTTTGCTTAAATGGTATGGAGTTTCTGTGAAGTAATATATATTAAAACAAATCTTATTTTTTTACATAGGAAATACTGTATAATTCCTATATCCATAACTAAAGAAACATTTGATTGTAGCCTAGACTTTCATCCGAATGTGTTTTCCAGTTCCCTGTAACTTTAATAATAAATCTGATTTCTGTCTCTCCTTGATGTAGTACACAAGCAAAAAGACTGCTTCTTTGACAGAATTTGTGTTAAAAATCCCCACCAACCTGGGTCATTAATGGAGGCTGCCTTTGGCACTTTGTAAATTAAAGTTGAAGGTATTTATATGCTCCTGCAGAGGGATGACAACTGAAGTTGATTTCTGCCATTTTATAAATTTAAATTGTATGCTGATGTTATCGGAGACCTCTCCTTGGTATAAAATCTACTCGGTACTTGTGGATCATATTAGATACAAAACAAATAAATCTATGAGCCATACTTTTGAATAATATTTTGACATATGTATCCCTGAGGGAAACTGGTAATTCCTTTATACACAATTGTGGATCTTTGTTGAATTTAGGTATGACTACCAAGTCAGTGGCTATTGGATCAGCTCTCTGTATAGCAACAAATATTGTTTTAGGACATGGAGCCATAATGCTTTTTTCATTTTTTTTATGTTATGCATACAGCTCTTCAGGCCTGGAGCCTTCCCTGTATTTAAATCCGCAATTACTTTTATGATTTCCTCTAGGCTTACAGTGGCATTAAGGCATTCAAGATTGTCATTATTAACTCTATGTAGATAAAGTAAATTTAGGAAGCTCTGAAACTTGGGCAAATTTGAGGTGGAAGACGCAGTATATAATTGCTCAGAAAAGGCTTGAAATCAAGCCTTAATTGAGATCACTAGCGATTACTTAAAATGTTCATATATTAATAGGAACAACCTGCTGGAGGCCTCTAGCTAAGGGGTGATCTGCTAGCTCTTTAATGAACTTTCAAAAAATTGGCAGATCTTTCCTTTTTTTAACTGTTGATTTAACAAGATTCTTTGGTCACAATCTGTGAGGTTTGAGGGGTTTGTTTTGGCATACTTAAGGTAATATCAATCATAATGTTAGATTCAGAGACTGAATAAAGGAGCGATAGTCAGAGTCCTCTGGTGGAGTGGAATGTTTGTCTTTTTCGGTCTGTGTATTCTTTGATTTAGAGTCTTTAATTGTGGTGATCTCACTGTCCTGTAATACAGGAGATGTATTGTGAGTGTCTCCCCAAGTTAGTGATATAGCAAAAAATATTTTGCTTAAGAAAGCATAAATGGAGTAATTGAAATGTTTAGCTGCCTGTGTAGGAGAAACCCCACTATGTAAAGTTTTAAGTTTTATTTTAAGTATTTATTTTGGTAATGCGTGTCTTGTCCATTTCATGTCCCTTAATGAATTAGCATGATAACCATTTTGCACTTATAATACCTTATTTGTTTTTGTAAGGAATATTATTAGGGTTCCCACTCAAAATGATAACCCCTTGTACAAGTCTATGCTCTGCAGGTTCCTGAATGCTTTCTTTGTCAACCTTTGTGCTTCTTTCTTGGACCAGGATGCTGTATAAGAATCCATTTGAAGAATAATGTCAACATTTATGCTAATATCAAATTGATGACATTATCTAACATGTCATGATTTTATTCCATGATGCTTGGTGCTTGACAATTTAGGTTCATTGAATAACACAGTGTTGTGTTACACTATTTTGTATCCTCATATAACCCATTGCTAGTAAACTTATATACTAGTATACTATGAATTGCCCAGTACACAGAACTACTGTTTTCCAAATGCATTGCCAGTTACACCGTCGCTGTGTAATTGGGTGACAAATTATATTTTGCATATTTACAAGTTTACTGCAATATGAACAGGGCCAGCTAAAGCACCATAAAAGGCAGAAGTACAGGAAAATGGTACAATGCTACTCTATACATAAATAACATTAAGAATCTGAAACAAAATATAGTTTTTTTTTCTTTAAAGTTAAACCTTTTATAATGCATGTATGGCTGCTATGCAACAGGATGCTCCGTTCTGACACTAACAAGTTCTATGAAAAATGTTACGCCCTTTATGGTGCCCCTTGTAAGTTGGCCCAAATGGTAGAGCCAACCAGCTTATAGATTCTGCAGTTCTTTTCTTTGCAATTTTTGTACATCAAACAATAACTCTTTAGTGACATGGAAAATAGTAATCATGCTTGTTCGAAAATGTATTGTCCTGAGCTATACTGCACTAGGCTTTATTCCCTCTATACTCTTTAGACAATGATTTTGGCAGAGTAGACAGAAACAAGCTTAATGCACAAAAATTAATACATTTGAAAAATAAATAATTAACAGAAGCGGACACCACAAAAAGCTCTAAACTAGGAAGTGCATGACAAGTTAAATGGGTTTCATAGAAAAAAATTGCTATCTTTTGTTAAGCTCCGCTCATATAATAGCCGCAACATAGAATCTTGTTAGACCCTCGTTAAGTTCTGAGTCTCAAGTTTTTTTTTCAATTTATATGGAAACATAGTTGTAATTTTTGGCCTCAAGGAGAAAATGTCCTGTCCCCCAGACTTTGAATATTTCAGACTCCTGAATGAATTTATTTTGCATGCCATTAAGAATAATATGATCTTAATTATCATTGCAAACTAATTAATTGACATTCGTAATTCTTTCAAATAATTCTTCAAAGAATAAATGTTAAAATTTTGTATTGTATACACCACAAAAAAAGTCATATGCAACTATATATCTTTTAGCCATGTAAAAAAATGTTTTCTTAAATGTATTTGCTTATGCTGGAGTTCAATATCTAAAGCTAAGCTGTGCACAGCTGGTGCAACCTAATCAACATGCCACCAAACTATATAAATACTGCTATATCTGGCATTAAATGAAAACTTCTTATTTTGTTTTGGGGCCTGAACATGCTTTTTGGAGCATCACATTTTTTTTCACAGTGCTGGTCCAAGTATAAATCTTATTTTTTCAATTATTCGCCTCAGTGCTTAGGTTTCTAAATGAGATTTTTGATGCAACTTCTGTGTATAGTTGATTACATTGAATGTTCTGAAAAGAAACAATGATGGTGCTTTTTCTTCAGTGACAAACAATGGTTGTTCTGAAACAATGGTGTTTGCAAATTTTAAACAAAGATTAGATTTTCTCTCCTTGTATTTCTACAAACACTTTTGTCGTGACTACTGTACTGTATCTGTATGTCATTTCAAGTCTGAGTTTAAAATGCCACACTGCATGGGACAGAGCAGTGTATATTTAGTTCAAATTCAGCCACTTTAAAGCAACCGTCAATTTCAGAAAATTACTAGCTAGATAATCTCTGCTATGCGTAATACTAAATAATGTTGCACTTTATCTTTATTAGTCATGTTACTTCTTTTAGCTTTTGGAAATTTGCTTTCTTCTGTCTCATGTTTTTGTAGATTATGTTCTCAAAGTGTGCTGTTACTGTGGGTTAAAGATAAAAAAATGCTTCTTCATTAACCAGAATTTTTTAATTACAGCAATTACACATTTTATTTCAACAAGTGAAAGTAAAACAAATGTAAGTGATATTGTATGGTGCTATGTGAACAATGCATCTCTATCTGTTTTAATTCCTGATATTTCTGGAAGTTTATAAACAAATTATGTATGTTGTGAGAATTTTGTATACCAACCGACCTTGTCTATGGATCAACAGAACAGAGCAAACCACTAGTCATAGAGCATGCAACATACAAGAATTAAGGAGCTGCCCACTACCATTTGTTTCAGTGTTGTCAATTATTTTTTTTAAATAATAACTAAAAATGTATATTTAATTTCAAATTTTTTATTTTTTTTTGTATGAAATAACTAATAATCTGGGAATTTATATACGATGTCCTTAGTAGCTTTTTACCTGAGGCACCGGCTCCTCACTTATGTAATATTGCACACATAGATAATTACAGTTTGTGTTATATAGCACAGAAAAGTGCAGATAAACTACACATATGCCATACAATTTGCAGGTATAAAATTATGTTGATGCTCAAAACTTCCAATGTGCAGTGAAAACATTGTACATATAAATAAACATAGATAGATAAAACACTCTGGACAGGCTTAGTTTTTTTTTTTTTTGTCTTTTATTAATATTGTTTTTTTAGGAGATTCTCCCTGGCAGACGGCCGGTCACATAAATCAGTGGTCCGCTGATATTAGCCCACAGAACATAACTTTTGCACAGTAGGCAACCGTGGACCACTATCTAATAATACAATTTAAAATAAGTTGGTATGACAGTGGTTATCTAGGACATGTTTGCATTTGGGGTGCTACATTTGACAATCCAGCCCCGATTAACCTTAGAACTTTGGCCTTTGGGTAACAGCAAAGGGGTGGGTATTCCATGTGGACCTCAGTTTTGGATCAGTACCAATGCGGCTTTCTGGACCCACCACAGTAAATCATATACTAAGAGATGGAATGGCTATATGAACAGAAAGACAAAATAAGGCTTAATGACCAATCTGTGCTGGACTGTCAATAGCTGGGAACTCAACTGTAATATTCTGCAGCACATTCCTTCCCTCCCAATTTTTAAAGTTCAAATCTACACATTGTTGTACATATAATGCACCTCTTATAAATCACTGATGTTATGCACTGCATTAATAACCATGATGGTACCTAAAATCTATTTATTTAACAACATTTGCTCAAGCAAACCCTTTTCTTGCATAATGGCACAGTTCATATATGTATAAAGGTTATTATGTATTAAATGTAAAGCCATTGTAAATGTTGAGGGTCAGTAAAGTCTGACTGCTTTGTAAAAATGTTAATAGGAAACAACTCCTTCGGTAACTGGGTCCACTTCTTTTTTTTCTTTTTTTGATTGGCATTACAGACTATTAATGCACATATTACATGAAGGGTGAGGCACTGACTGTAGTCATGATATTAACATTTGCATATAGTCAAAAATCTAATCACTATTTGTAGCATCCCTTTGTGAAGTTAGTAGCGTGAAATAGATGAAATATTGCAAAGCCTTACATTTTCTGCTTCAGTTAACATATTATCTGTAGATCATGCAGGGAGCAGAACTCTGTAGAAAGATCAAGTTCATAAGTATAATCTTTACATGAAATTTGCTTCTAAAATCCTTCTGAAAGTCCAGTTTTCCGTTTCGCACTCTGCAAGGTTTTGACTGATTTAGTAATTGATAGTGTACAAATATTTTTGAAGCAATCATGGTTATATATTCAGATACTGGTTTACTTTGTTATACAGTGTCATCTGCTCTGCTATTAAAATGGATTTGTTGCATTGATTTTCTACTCATGATATTTCTAAGCCTATTTTTATAATGTCTATTTCTATGCATCAAATATAGATTAGGAAACAAATTGAAATGTGACGGCTTAAAATATAAGTTGCAGTGAGAACATAAGCAGTGTTATTTTATATGTAAGAAATATGTTAATAGGGTTGTATCATTTACAATTGTTCTGATATAATTCATGTAGATTGTTGTTGAATTGTATTGGTCACATCCACATTCCTTGTATAAAATATGAATCCCATAATAAAATATAAATAATAAATGCAAAGCTCTAGAACAGGCACAAGTTTTTATCAAATGTTTACACATGTTCGGTATCAGTTGTTAAACACTTAAGATGTTTGTTTCACAACATTTTGTATCATTTAAAACCCATTTTGCACAGTTTTAACTGAATATATAGCAACATCCTTCTATGAAAGACAATGTAGTTGTTGTTGTTTAGTCGTTCAGTCACGGCTGACTCTCCGTGACTCTATGAACCACATCACGCCAGGTGCATCTCTGTCACTGCCCCTCTGGCCTCCATCAAATTAATGTTCATTGCTTCAGTGACCTCATCTATCCATCTCCGCCTCTGTCATCCCCTTCTTCTTGTGCCTTCAATCTTTCAGCATCAGAGTCTTTTCGAGGGAATCCTGCCGTCTCAGGATATAACCAAATATTTGAGCTCCAACCACATGATCATACCTTCTAGTAAACAGTTTGTTTTAATTTCCTGAAGTATTGATTTACTGGATATTCTTGCAGTCCAAGGGACTCTAAGCAGTCTTCTCCAACACCACAATTCAAAGGTGTCAATTCTAAGCCACTCAGATATTTTTATGGTCCAGCTACCACATGCATATGTTACTACTGGGAATACCATAGGTCGAACTTTGCGGACCTTTGTTGATAGTTTAATATCTTTACTTTTTACTAGCTTGTCCAAGCTTGCCATAGCTTTCCTCCCCAAAAACAAACGTCTTTTAATTTCATGACAACAGTCCCCATCTGCAGAGATCTTGTATCCAAGGAAAATAAAATCTGTTGTTGCCCCCACTTCTTCCCTGTCTATTTGCCGGAAGGTGAGTTTGCCGTTTGCCATGATCTTCGTCTTTTTAAAGTTGAGCAGCAGGCCAACTTTAGCACGCTCTTTTTACCCTCATCAATAAGCACTTTAGTTCCGCCTCCCTTTCAGCCATCAGAGTAGTATCATCGGCGTATCTGAGGTTGTTGATATTCCTTTCAGTAATATTGATTCCGGCTTTGGATTCATCCAGTTCAGCCTGATGTATGATGCATTCTGCATATAAGTTGAATAAAAAGGGTGACAATATACAACCTTGTCAGACTCCTTTTCTAATCTTGAACCATTCTGTTGCCCCATGTTCTGTTCTGACAGTGGCTTTTTGGTTGACATACAGATTCTTTGGAGGAGGATGAGATGATTTGGTACTCCTATCGCTTTAAGGACATGCCACATTTTGTTGTGATCCATACAGTCAAAGGCTTTAGAATAGTCTATGAAGCAGAAGTAAATGTTTTCTTGGAACTCTCTTGCTTTCTCTATTATCCAGCGGACATTGGCATTTTAGAGATATCAAATAATGAATTCTAATCTCTTAGCAACTATAGATTATCAAAAATATTTACGATTCAGTAAATGTTACTGATATTGTAAAACTATTCCTGAAATAGAGTACCAGAGAGAAAGGGGCAATTAGGAGTATGGTCAAGCTTCCCAATGAGGTTAATATAATTGACATATGAGATTAGAGATGTCACGGACAGTTCGCCCGCGGACTATTCGCTGCGATTTTGGCTTGTTCGCACTCGCATCGGACGGCGGACACATGCGCTTTTCGGTTCGCCCCCTATTCTTTATCATTGAGGAAACTTTGACCCTGCACCTCACAGTCAGCAGACACATTCCAGCCAATCAGCAGCATACACTCCCTTCCAGAGCCTGACATCTGAAGGACAGCATACATTTTAGAATCATTCTGAAGCTGCATTCGTTGTGAGAGGACAGATAGTGTAGCTGCTGGAGATTTAATAGGGAAATAGATAGCAAGGCTGTGTATTTAGCTTCCACTACAGACCTGAAGGACTCATCTGATATCTGCTGCAAGGACAGCAACCCAAAAAGCCCTTTTTAGGGCTAGAACATCATTTATTTTATTTTATAATTTGTTTCTGTGTGATCTAATTGCATATGCCTGCCTGCCAGCGTGTGTGTGTGACAGGCTAACACCTAACAGCTTATATTGTGCTTATTTTCACTACTCATACCTGGTTGTGTACCATACATTGAAAACAACCATTTTTTTTCCTGTAATCTAATTTCAGTTGCCTGCCTGTGTCAGGCTCACAGCTTATATTGTGCTCAGTGAAATAAAACAAAACTTTTTTGACTGTAATAGATTGAATAGCAATTGCCTGCCTACAGGCGTGTGTGTGAATCCTAATGCATCTACTCTGCCAACTTTTGCCAGTGCACAGTGATACGTCATATCTGGTGCAACCGTAGTGTACAGTGACATAAAACAACACTTTTTTGACTGTAATCGATTGAATATCAGCTGCCTGCCTACAGGCGTGTGTGTGAGGCCTACAGCGCCTACTCTGCCAACTTTTGCCAGTGCACAGTGACACTCATATCTGGTGGCACCTTAGATTGCACGTAGAGATTGAAGTAGGAGGTCCGACCAAGCATCTTTTTCCATCTCCCTGTTACAAAAATTAATGCCATATACACGTCCCCTAATAGTGGACGTAACAGGGACTAAACCAATAGGAATAGTACTACTTAACCGTACACAACTTATAATAATGCAGACAGAGGCAACGCAGAGAGAGGAGTCTGAAGAAGAGGAGTCAGAGGAGGAAGGTGGCTTTGAGGAGGTGGAAGACCAAATACAGCAGGCGTCCCAGGGGGCTTGTTGTCACCTTTCGGGGACCCTTGGTGGCTGGGTGGAGGAAGAGACCTTCAATGACATCAGTGAGGACAAGGAACGGGACATGGCTAGCTTGGTATCCAACCTTGTGCAAATGGGGAGTTTGCGGTTGTGCAAAGGGACTGTTTGTGGTTGTTTGCGGTGCATTAAACGGGGATATTGGTCTGTTACTGTGAAGCGGGTGTAACCCTTACACTACCTGATCGATACAACATCATGCCTGATGTTTTAAAGCATGTTATTCCAAACAATTTAGGAATGTTAGGTGATGTATGCCCTTTATGGCTTAAAACCAGACTCTGCATCAACTATGTAATTTTCCATGGGAGTTTTGCCATGGATCCCCCTCCGGCATACCACAGTCCAGGTGTTAGTCCCCTTAAAACAACTTTCCCATCATTATTGTGGCCAGAAAGAGTCCCTGTGGGTTTTGAAATTCGCCTGCCCATTGAAGTCTATGGCGGTTCGCCCGGTTCGCCCGTTCGCGAACATTTGATGAAGTTCGCATCCGCGATTCTACTACTTCAGTAATTGAGCAAACCTTTTGTTATTGTCCATTTTATAACTTTAAAGATTGATAAACCTGATAATCACTATTTATGTAACTAAACATGCAATGAGACCTTTATCTTTAGTATAAAACAAAGCTATTGTATAAAGTCTGTGTTCTCCTTTATGTATGCACAATAAGTTTAATTTTGTTTCCACTTGTAATCTCTCAAAGTTTAAACCATTCTGATAAGCAGCACTCCTGCAGTTCTCATAAAGGTGTTCCGAGTAGCAATAACATGGGCTGTTGCCTTTTTGATGGCATTTGAAAAATGCCAATATTTTATGGGGACACCTCTGCATCTGTCATCATTATCCAATTACAAGAATCTGAAGTACTTAGAAGTTAGTCTGATACTCTGTTTCAAGGGGAAAGGTGGGCTCTGTTCCTTTGCTGGTTCAGTTTAATTGAACCTTACACTCTGGCATCCAATAACTCTAATGGCAGATGTGTATTGCTGAAAAGGACAATATATTTGACATTATCTGAAATATATGAAAATAAACACACATACATGTATGCTTGTTTAATATCCCTTTTCCCCATAATCCCCTTTACCAGGATTTTATCTGCAGTTTAAAAAAAAAAAACAAAACTATCTAAGCCAAAATGCTCTGACTGCTGGATTACCATATCTGCACTATTTGAGTCTTTCAATCAAAATACTTTGTGGGGCCACTGATCCTGGCATCTTGAAGAGCTCAAGCTGGATGTCCAAGGCTTTGTCATGCCTTGACAAATCTACACCAAAATGTCTTTCCATTCTCTGTTAGCAGGCAATTGCTTCCTTCATGGACTCAATGAATGGATTGTAAGGACCCTTACTCCGCAAATGCTCCCTTTCAAGAACTCCCCTATGAGTAATTTCCAAAGTTTTTGGCTACACAGCTTACCAGTTCCAATTGTTTTCACTAAAGCAACACAATTTGTCTCCAGACTCTGGTAGACCTTCTTCCTGTTTCTTGTACCTTTCCTAAACTAATGGGAAAACAGATATGCTTCCGTAGCTGATCAACACAATATGGCAGATTTAATACACAGACAAAAGGAGACTGGTAACCATCCTATATTACCCGCTGGTAGATACTTTATTTTACAAGCTGCACATTTTAATCCCTGGGTCACTAATTAGGAGATAGTTCCAGGAGTTAGTAAAGGTAAATGGCAGAAAAAAAGAGAAAGGGAAAAGGCAACCTGTGTTCTGGGACTAGCGCTTGAAAGATATAATATGTGAATCAATGGAATTCAGGACTCCATTCTTAATTTCTTGGAGATTTCTATGTGATTCTGTTAAAATATATTTTATTAAAATACCTTTTCTCATATAACTCAGGACTCCTTTGGTTGCTGTCCTTTTTTGCTTTGGAATAAATCCCCCATAGATATAGATGTTTTCACTGATCAATTACCTTTTTAGGACCTTTTTTGGATTGTTTCCATTAAGCCATTTGATGTGTTCTACCAGGTGGTGGCAGCTCATTGTAGACATGATCTGGCTCTGCACTAAAATCATACAGATATTGCCTTCTATCACGCTGGAACCATGTTTTATTGGACCTTAAGGATTTCTGAGGCAAATAAGTGAGGTCAATTTTTTTAGGGACTTCTCTGTATTCATAATCACTTTTCTTTCTATGTCTTCCTCCACAAACCTAATATACTCTACCACTTACATCATACAATTCCTCTGCCATCACGTATCCTTGTTAAAGCCATGAGAAAGTATGTGGCTCACAAGCTTTTCAATTCAAGCAAAGACAATGCCCCCTTAAGTATATTCTAAATTGAAAAGTTTAGTCAAGAAATCTAGCTTCGATTTGCCCTGCCTGATTTACAGCTGGTGGCAATCGTTATTAGAGAAGTACCATTGACTATGGTCTATGCAAGCAACACTGAGTATTTTATCTTTTTTTGCTCTTTTGATTGTCTCATGTTACCACAGCCCTATCAAATGCAAAGTTTCATGGAACAAGACCCAACCATTTTTTTGTCTTTCTATTGACAACCTGCCCTCTTAATAGTTTTTTTTTATTTAGTCTTCATTCTGTTTGTTTTGTGAGCTCCTCACAGGGTTAGCTGGAAGTGGGCCCGGTTAGTGAGAAAAAAAAAAAAAGTTTGTGTTCGTTAGGAGCTAACTCTGCTAGTTTCCTTCTTTGTTTTATTATTATTTCTTGTGACACTGGCACAAGGCTCCATAAAATTGGAGAATTGCAGACTGTATTAAAGCCTGCTGTGTAATTGTGTTTCATTCCAAAGGTGTCCGATACATGGCCACAAATAGAGAGGAGAAGGGTAGTTTTCAACAAAAGGTGTAGATCAGAGAAGCGGAGTACAGGCATAGCAATGATCAGTGAAGAATGGGCAGTGAGGGCAGGGCAGGAAAATCCAAACAGAAGGGTGCAGCAGATTGCAAGTAGATTACATGAAAAATAATTTTTGTTTAGACTGGAGAAGCCAAAGAGAGACTAGAAGTGCAAAGAGTGAGACAGTGGTAAGATAGTACAGCTATAGAGATGTAGCAGAGGCAGCTATGGAAAATTAGCTTTTTAGTTTATGGGCAATGGGGGTCTCACATGAGAGTAGGGGAGGGGGAGTGGAGCACAGGTAGAACAATTTTAATATAACCTACAAATGACAGAGTAGTGTAAGGGTGGTGATCACAGAGAGGAAAGCAGAGGCAGGTAGAGTTGAGGATGTCTACGCTATGGAGGAGTAATGAAGAGCTGGTAGAGAAGAGTGGTCGTAATTTAGTTTATAGAGAAGCAGGGGAGGACAGATAGAGCAGGTTGGGGTTAATTTACTGTATAAGTGGTAGTGGATGCCTCATAGAGCAGGTTACGGTAGTTAAGGGTAAAGGGTATTTTCTATATTCTTCTTTTACTCAGACATCTTAAACATGGTTTATGATGTTTTCATAGGGGGGTTCCTGTACTTATTATATTTAAAAAGGTTTTGGTCCATTTAAACGTACAGCAATACCCAATACCTGAAGTTATTTTAACATAGGGTAGATTCACACCTAGAAGAAGGATTAGACTGTCTTTAGCTGCTTGAACCCCGTTGCTTGCTTCTGCTCACATGACATGACAGTGTGACTTGGCATTCAGTCCAGTATTGCCAACATTGAATATCAGTTCTGGACGATAATTGCCTCTTTCTACAATGTCTTTAGAAGTGGCTGAAAAGGCAGCTCGCCGCTTCTTCCTTGTTATAAATTATATACATTGAACACATAATCAATGATAGATATTAATGTATTATGTTTACATTGTGAACATTTTTATTGTTATGTTCATATAATAATGTAATAGATTACATTTAAATAAGAACCAATCAATGTCTTTATTGTCTTTCCCATTTTAATCCTTAGTAATGATAGAGGAGTAAATGTTAGGCTTATGTTGAGCCTTGAGTTTCTATCTAATTGTGAGTTGAATAGTCAGGGAATATGTTGGGGAAAGTGAGTTGATGAGTAATTGTTACTATAGGCAGGGTATTGTTTATTAAATAATGTGATAATACTGTTAGTCTAAGTATGATGAAGAGGTTTTAGAGCATAAAAAAAGCAAGTTGTATTACTATGTTAACGGGAGTTTTAAAACTTGTAATCCAAAGCAAAAAACAATAAAACAAAGGAAATCGGGGAATATAAATCATTTTCTGCACCACCAGCTTCTTGAAGAAAGAAATAATGTTTACCTCTTCGCCTGTCCTGCAGTGTCGATGTCCGAGCTCCAGGGTCTTCCCCTCCACCTCTCCCTTTGGATACATTTTAGGGGAGGCAGACTTTTGACATATTGTGAGAGCCTAGCCATGGCTCCCAAATTATTAAGAATTTAGGAATGGTGTCTGCTAGAAGATGAGTGCTTCTTTCATTAATTAAGATGTAATTTAGTTTATTTTTCATAGCTTGGAGATTCAGATTATCTGGCTGCTACTGTTTAGCAATGTAGCAAGGAATATAAACTGTAATTCAGTATTTTTGAGGGGTTGATAGGTTTGGAGATGAGATTCCTAGGAGACATAAACTTGAACCAGATTGATTGTTTCTTTCCATAGTTTTTGGACTTTAGGTCAGGACCACTACATGCGGATAAAAGGATTCAACATATGGGCATCTCCTAAAACATCATGGATTGGTAGAAGTAGTGATGTCGCGAACATCAAATTTTCGGTTCGCGAACAGCGGACACGAACTTCCATCAAATGTTCGTGAACGGGCAAACCTGGCGAACCGCCATAGACTTCAATGGACAGGCAAATTTCAAAACCCACAGGGACTCTTTCTGGCCACAATAGTGATGGGAAAGTTGTTTCAAGGGGACTAACACCTGGACTGTGGCATGCCGGAGGGGGATCCATGGCAAAACTCCCATGGAAAATTACATAGTTGATGCAGAGTCTGGTTTTAAGCCATAAAGGGCATAAATCACCTAACATTCCTAAATTGTTTGGAATAACATGCTTTAAAACATCAGGTATGATGTTGTATCGATCAGGTAGTGTAAGGGTTACACCCGCTTTACAGTAACAGACCAATCTCCCCGTTTAATACACCAGATTTTTAGAAGCGGGAGATGGAAAAAGATGCTTGGTCGGTCCTCCCACTTCAAATTTGGGGCACTGCACATGCAATCTAAGGTGCCACCAGATAGGAGTGTCACTGTGCACTTGCAAAAGTTGGCAGAGTAGGCGCTGTAGGCCTCACACACACGCCTGTAGGCAGGCAACTGATATTCAATCGATTACAGTCAAAAAAGTGTTGTTTTTTGTCATTGTACACTACGTTTGCACCATATATGACGTATCACTGTGCACTGGCAAAAGTTGGCAGAGTAGATGCAATAGGCTTCACACACACGCCTGTAGGCAGGCAATTGCTATTCAATCTATTACAGTCAAAACGTGTTGTTTTATTTCACTGAGCACAATATAAGCTGTGAGCCTGACACAGGCAGGCAACTGAAATTAGATTACAGGAAAAAAAGGGTTATTTTCAATGTATGGTACACCACCAGGTATGACTAGTGAAAATAAGCACAATATAAGCTGTTAGGTGTTAGCCTGTCACACACACACGCTGGCAGGCAGGCATATGCAATTAGATTACACAGAAAAGAAATTATAAAATAAAATAAATGATGTTCTAGCCCTAAAAAGGGCTTTTTGGGTTGCTGTCCTTGCAGCAGATATCAGATGAGTCCTTCAGGTCTGTAATGGAAACTAAATACACAGCCTGGCTATCTATTTCCCTATTAAATCTCCAGCAGCAACACCATCTGTCCTCTCACAACGAATGCAGCTTCAGAATGATTCTAAAATGTATGCTGTTCTTAAGATGGAAAGCTCTGGAAGGGAGTGTATGCTGCTGATTGGCTGGAATGTGTCTGCTGACTGTGAGGTGCAGGGTCAAAGTTTCCTCAATGATAAAGAATAGGGGGCGAACCGAAAAGCGCATGTGTTCGCCGTCCGTTGCGAACGCGAACATGCCAAAATCGCCGCGAATAGTCTGCGGGCGAACTGTCCGCGACATCTCTAGGTAGAAGCTTTCCATTTATGTAACTTCTCTGGAGTGATATTTGTTCTATGTAAAACCTTAAGAGAGGTCTCTAAAATGCTTTCATATAGGGAGCCTCTTGAGAGGTTTGTCCATGAGTCATGCCAAACATTTGGATTGTCGTCTTCCCATTTCATTATGTATGGGAGTTTGGATCCTGGTAGAACTGAACTAAAGATATCATATAACCTACCCAGAGTACCTCTTGTTAATGGTGCATTTTCGCATATTCGGGGGAGCAAATTAGAATTGTGGTGTCCTAGGTTTCTTTTAGTAGTGGAGATAAAATGCTTAATTTGGTAACAGCTGAAGTGTTCTTGTAGGGAAAGACCAAAATTGTTTCTTTGCTGATTATAGGTAAGAATGGCATCCTCATTTAACCAGGATCCAAATGTATCCGAATTTCTAGTTCTCTGATGTGCATGTGGAATCACTGGCATTAGAGTAGAGATTTTGTGAGTGAGTTGATGGCACTGATTTTGACCTCAACAGAATTTCTTCGTCCTTTCTGCTTGTTTTTAGTTCAGGGGAACGGCATGGCCATCCAGAATTGTGTCGAAGAGATTATTTAAATTAGGGCTAAGGAAGTCAACAAATTTTTTGTATGGGATATTAGTGAATCCATCCAGACTTGGAGATCTGCCCATCTTTAAGTCTTGGATAACTTTCTATACCTCTTCTTCTTTAATCTTTGAGTTACTAGAGTTCAGTTCATCATTCGATCGAGAGGAAATATCAAGTTAAGGAAGAATGTATAAAGTAGTCATCCTTTTGTTTGGAAAATATATAGGTTCTGATAAAAAAAAAATTGCTTTCTCAGTTTGGTCAGAGAAAATTAAATCAAGTTCTAGCCTAGTTTTATCAATTTTTTTATTTCGTATATTTTTTTGGGCATAGGGTTTGAGAGAGACTCATTTTTGATGTTGTTTCTCCAGATCTTTTCCTTCTGTATACTTGCTTCTCTGTGTGATAGTTTATTTTTATTTTTTGGGAGGCGATTTTAATGCAAATACCTCTTTCCCTGATCTCCCCCTCTTTCCCACCCTTGCCTCCCTCTGTCCTCCCTCCCTCTGTCCTCCCTGCCTATGTCCTCCCTCCCTCTGTCCTCCCTCCCTCTGTCCTCCCTCCCTCTGTCCTCCCTATAATGACATAGAAATTAGAATATAATCTGTTCATAAATTTTGGTATTTTAATGTCAGTGAAGTGTGTCTCCTGTAGGAAAATCATTGAAGGGTAACATGGTTTATAAGATATAAAGGCTTTGTGTTTTCTGAAGGGGGAAATTAAACCTTTGACATTGTGTGTAAGACCCTTCTCAATCTTCTATATATTACTTTCTCTCTTAGAATATTAGGTTGAAATATAAATAACTCTACTCCAGTAACTTGAGAAAATATAATATTTGAGTCCAATAACTAATGAAGAGCAAGCTGTATTTGTAAAGGATATTGTAAGTATCTGAGGAAGAAGCTAAGCCTCGTTATACAATATTATTCTTTTCTAGTGTAGAGGTGCTCTCTCCTGATGTATTGGGCCTTTTTTTATAATTTAATCAGTCTATTGTCTTGTGGGTCTTTGAGGGAGGCCAGGTTCCCTTTGATCTATGAGGGCTTCATCCGAGATCCATATTAATCGATACAGGTGTGAGCAACATTATTCTAGACTCCTGTGCAATTTAGGACCTTGACTCATGTTGAAATGTTTAGCTGAATAGAAAGCCCCATCTTTATTTTGTATTGTATTTTATTAGGATGGATATGGCTGGTTTCATTAGTCTGCGTTTCATTAGGGTAGCTGGGGCTAGATCAGCAAACAGTGGAAGTTTTGAGACATCTGGACTGGTGATATTGTCCATTTTTCTCGAAGTGTAAAATATCAAGGAATAGGTCTCTTTCTTGGCCTTTTTTTGGTTGTCCAGGCTGTCACTTTGCTTTTCCTCCTTTTCTCTGCCTGCTGCATTGTCTCTTTTAACACTGTGGCACGGTTCTGAGTGTTAAACGGGGTCTTGCGAAGAAAAACACAGTTATAGCAGGACACAGTGTTAAAAGAGGGTCAGAGGCCAAAAATCTGCGTTATAGCACGTTTTAGCACAAAGAAGGAAAATTATAGCAAAAAGAGAGCCTTAGCGTGTGTGTGTGTGTATGTATATAGTACTTTGTATAAAGGAGAGTGGGGATATATATATATATATATATATATATATATATATATATATATATATATATATATCCCCTTCTGCATCGCTACCTTCTCATGGTGAAGGGGCTTGTGTACCTCAATAAAGCTTGTGTATCTCAATAAACTATGTAGAGTCACCCAAGATGGGCAGGTATTAGCAGAGAGTGCCTGAGCAAGTTGTGCTTGATGTGATGATGCGGTCCATAGGGACAGGAATAGTCGGACATGACTGACCAACAATAACAATCTGATTGCAATAACATTAATTTACAAATACCAGGGTATTATCCACAGCCTGTTCCTATAAACATCCATTATCATTCCAGATATTCCAAGTCAGCCATGGACACTGTATCAAGATTTGTAAAAGTGACAAAGCCTATTCATGACTGGATTTATCTGCCTTGCCAGTCTTGTGATTCAGGATTATAGTCAAATTCCCTCATCACATATACATATTTTTGGATGCAGGTAATAAGAGCCACCATTCTGAGAATAAAAGCACACAGTTATTAACAGTCCAATAAGCATGTGAGGGTGGTGCAAATTAGATGCAAGGGAGAATTGTCCCTACGGGCACTGCTGATGTACATATTGCTCTGTCCCTGCTAATGTTATCTCATGAAAATATTTGTGATATGTATTACTGTTTTGATGCTGGAGGTCATCTTAGTCAACATTTACATCTCTCTACAGTGGTTCAATATTATTTTCATTATTGTGATAAATGTGGCACTTGGTATGTAGCTGTGTTAAACTGAATCGTTAGTGTAAGATCTTTCTTACTCTATATAAAAACTATAAAAGTTGGAAAAAAAATTGAACATTTTAGAGGTTTGAGTTGTTATTTTATTTTTAGGAAATAACTGTCTTGCTTCTTGATATTGTAGCAATATTTTTTGTGATGGTTGACAAGTTGCTGCCAATGGATTATGACTCATATGAAGTGTAGCACTATCCAGGCATGAAAATGAAGATGGAGAAGTCTCACTACAACAATTTTCAGTAAATTGCTTAAATAAACAGTTATAGAGAATACTGTTTTCAAGTATATTTTGGCTCTGCTAAACAGTTTTGCAAGATACTTACACCACTAGAACACCACTACTAGTTAAATGAGATGTATAACAAATGTGTTGTACAATCCTTCAAACACATGAAGAAAAACAAAAAATACTAATTCTGTTACTGTTGGCATACATATTGTTTCAGGGGTTGTAAGACCATTGGCTCATTTATCCATATATGGTGGGAATGTCCTAGGGTTAGACAGATCTCGACAGGGATTTCTCAAGTGGCTTCTGAGCTGTTCAAGGTTCCAGTACAGGAAACTATAGAAACCTGTTTGCTGTGGATACCGGTGACGTCACTCTCTCAAGCAAAATATAGACTCCCTCAATTTTTATTTTTAGCTTCCAAATCTCATATAGCCAAACAGTGGAAACACAGGGATCAGAATTTTCAATCCATCATGGATAAATTGGATTATGTTGCTATAAATTAATGAATTTCCCACTCTTTGGAAAATACAATGAATACATTTAATGAAGTGTGGGGTGTATGGTTGAAATTTAGGGAATGACCAACTAGATAGATACTATTGTTATTATTGTTATACCCCAAGATGGTATAGAGGGGAAAGCGGGGGGGGGGGGGGGGCTGGGGGATTTGACCGGCTACTTCAGAAATAGTGGTAATACAGTAAAGGTGTAAGGATCGGCGGTAATGTCTAATCTTGTAAAGTAGTTACCTATGGTGACCAATTTTATTTTATAGTTATATGTTTAAAATGTTGGAAGATGATAACATAAAATATGAATGGAGATGGTTCCCATGCGGTTTACATAATACCTTACAGCACTAACAACGCTGTCTCCAATAGGGGATAATATCACCAGATAATGGGGATAGTCTGTAAAGAATCATATCTGTTTATAGATGGAACAGTTATATATACTTTAATGAAGCTAATGTTTTATTGTGTACGGAAGTATATTTATACTCAACAAATGTATATATATATTCTAGATGTAAATAAGACTTATGGTATATATTATCTGTAACTTGATGTGATTTATATAATGGAAGAACTGCTCATGTAACAATTTTTATTCATAAAAAGTACAAGTTTGGTGTCTGAAGATACAGTGGGTGATAATATGGATTTGGGGTGTAGTCTGGTTTCAGGGATGGATCAATCTTGTCCCCAGTTTAATATGGATGGAAGAGGGGGTTGATCCTTTTTATAGATTGAGCCAATGTGTGGAGCCAACAAACTTTTCTGTTGTAACTTTTCTGGATACTGTAGAAATTAGTTGATATTTTGCTTTTCTAGTCAGATTAACATAAATTCACTCAAGGATAGGTAACCACTAGAAAAAGCAAGAAAGTATGCCTTGTTTAAGGCAGACTGTGGAACATTTTTTTTTGTAAACTAAATGTTTGATATGCACACCAGCAGGTATGCAGAGAAAATATTTTTGTTCCCATATAAATACGAAGTTTCAAAGGGCAAATATGCTGTTGATTGTAACTGCATGCAAAATAATGTGTAAAACAATCCCTTTTGTTATTTCAAATAAATGCTCTTCAATTGCCATTTGTACATAAAAAACTAATTTGGAGCAGCTGGGTTAAAATTTTCAGATGGTGAATTATGTATTGAGATTTAAATGAGATTTTATATACAGCAGCCTGATGAAAAGGTCTGCTTACTTCCAGATGGGGCACTTGAAAGAAATGATTGCAATTTTTATGATATATCATTTTTTATTATTTTATAATGTTAAAGTTGTATATCTCTGTTTTTGTTTTGTTTTCTGGCACCTGTTGATGAATGCACAATTTAATACAGCCATTAACAGAACGCATGAAAAGAAATTGCAGATGTTAGAAGTTTGAGTCTACACAATATAATCTTCTTTTTCATCTGTTTTATATTCAATCGTTTTTTTTTTTGGTCTGTAAAACCACAAGGAGTCACATCAAAAACATGAACACTGTGATCATGCCAGAAACTGGTTCCATAAAATTATATACAGTCATCATTTTCATATGGCGTATAATTATAATGATTTAGATTTGCAATGCCCATTTTCATTCAGCTTTTATTGTATTGTTTCTTTTTGGTTATTAAATATGGCGTGAAAAAGTATGGTTTACAAAGTTCCAAAATTTTTATTTTGTATTTTGCTTTAGGGCAATTCTGTTTAATAGTCAGAAAAGTAATTTGCGTTTACAAAGAGAAAGATTTTCGACAGAGAAACATAATCAAGTTCTAAATTAACAGGCCTCAAATGCTTTTTAGTAAATAGACTGAAATAGCAGGTCAGATTTTCAAATTAATCATGCTTGAATATGTGTTTTGGTAAAGTCATGAAGTATTTTACGGTCTAATTACTTCATGTATAACGTCATAGGAATATGCCTAAATAATTTCCTGTTGGGGCTCCTTTGATGACCCTTTTAAGAAACACTGACCCAAATAAATCTCTATTTTCTTAGTTCTAGCTAGTAGATTATTCCAGTTCATTTGAGGATTAGATGTCCACTTTCTGCCATTGTGTATTTAAGATTGCTGGTGCTCTAGATGCATTTGGAAACAGGTATTTTAACTTGGTTTAGACATTCAAATGTGAACACAGATATACTATTTATTAACTGTACTACTGTACGGTGGTTGGCTTCTATCGCTCTTTTGCCCACCATATATTAGATGATTATTGTGGTGAACTACCTATTCAAAATATCCACTACCCAAACTGGGATCCCGCCCCATGCTGATGATAGGCAGTAACATTGAAAAGACTGTCCGTGTGTAGGATTCCCAGCTTGTGTATAACACAACCTTAGCTTTATATAAAAGCTGTGTAATGTTGTATTTCTCAGAATTCTGAGCTGGAAACAGTTTTTTGTTTTACTTGTTTTAGACATTTAAATGTGAACACAAATGTACAATTTTTTTTACTATATACTGTATATATATATATATATATATATATATATATATATTCCAAAAAAGAATATCAATAGTAAACTAGTAAAGTAGTGAAGACTGTTCTGCTTTAGAGATTTCAAGAGGTTTACAAACCCAGGTAAATTAGACACAAGAACAATTGGCCTTTAGCTCAAGCTTATAACAACCCTTAAAGCAATAGAACAATTTCACAAACTGTCATGATCTCCCTGACCACCAGTCCTTTGGATGCATATAATCCACCAAGGAAGACTAGGATTTTGAGGCTGGCCATTATGCTGGCTTCATAATGACTCCTATCTGGACTGCCTCCTGTAAATATGTGGTTGTGGGACTGGGCTCAGTAGTTTTGTAGTTTTACAGTATGTTTTATAGTTATTTAATATATTATGTTGACTACCCTATGTATGTTAATTACTGTATGTTATGTTGCTTCCCTATATGTGTTTGACTTATGATGTTTCTATATGTTGCATTTTCGGTTTATATATATATATATATATATATATATATATATATATATATATATATATATATATATATATATATATATATATATATATATATATATATATATATATATATCCGCATCCATAGTGAAGATAATAGCTGCCCTGGTCCTGTATAACTAGTGAAGTGGATGTTATGATGCCTTGCATATGAAATATTGTCAATGACTGATTTAGCAATTTATACAAAACCCAGAATACTCACAAAATGTTATCAGTTCAAGTTTAAATATAAATCTATTGAACCTGCTATGAATTTCGGGAGCAATAAAGGCAGTTCCCGATTACTTTCTATATGCTGATCCTGTATTCATGCTTTTAAATGCTGTATTCATGCAGGGTTTATTTAAAGACATCTGATGCTTTGGTGAAGATATCAAAAAAACTCAAATATCTGCTGGGTAGGTTTGGGCATAACCGCTCTGTCAAGCCCGACTGCAGATTGTAACCCTGACCATAGTTTAAAAAGTAGGATTCTGTAGCAAGGGCCCTCTAATCATATAAATTGTATTTTGTTTGGCTTTAGCAGCAACACATATTATGAGAAGGATTGTGATCTTAGTTTGGTTTGGAAAATTTTATGTCTCTGTATATTTGGAACCAACCAGAAGAGTTAATGAAGTAAGAAATGACATATCTCCATGTACAAGAGGCTTGAAATAGGGGAGACTCTCTGAGAGCAGACATCAGAATGGAACATAAATAAAAGCAAAATCAATGTTCTATGGAAAATGTGCCAAAGTTCACAAATTTCTCAGATGGCTAGCAGTAAGAAATATCGGAGCTATCGAATGTAATGTAATTAAATTGCCTCACAACTTGCCTTTGTAACAAGCAAGTTACAAATTTGCATGCAGTTGTTTCTCATACTTTAATAAATCAGTTGTTTGAAGTGGAGATATATAACACAACAATACTATTTAAACAAGATACTATTGCAGTATCTTCATAAAAATATTTCATACATGATTCTGTTCTTTTTTTATGTTTTAATAAAAGTTGAACGGTGTGCTTATGGTTAAGGTTCAGGTCAGGGGTTAGGCATAGGGTTAGGGCTAGGGTCAGGGATTGAGTTGGGGTCAGGGGTTAAGCTTAGGGTCAATTCTTTTTTAATTAAATTAATATGTGCAATGTTTATGTATACTTCACTTTTCGCTCTTATTTTCAGTCTTCATTGAGTCTTCTATGATGCTCCTGCTACTTTCTGTGATATCTTCTCACTGACAGTAGCAGGAGCAGTGTGCACCTTCTACTTTTTAGAGGACGCAATCGAGTGGGCACGCCAAAGAGCATGCGCGATGCGCTACTATGCGGTAACCTAAGAGGATAGGTCCTGTGTTTTAAGCTGTATTTCCAGTGTGTTCTTGAATTTGCCAGCCAAAAATGAATTACTTTAGTTTTAGTTAAGTTTTGGGGTTCAGCAATTTGGGAAACCAATCTTCTTCGTTTCTGATCACAAAGCTATGTATTTAATATTTGCACACTAAGGAGCCTCCCAGCCTTTTTAATAGTTTTTAACTTTAAGAACAGCATGCATTTTACATGACAAACATAGGTAGTGTCCTTTTTTATTAATATTATACCGTTTTAATATATATATTTTTCCATTTGCTTGTGAACACATAGTCTAAATAAAGAATACATTTTTGTGCTTTTGCTGCAGAAATATTTTTTTATATGCACATAAAAAGTTACTCGCATGACCAATGCTTGAACCGATGCACACCTAAAAATCTTAGGAAATTTTGGGAACAAAGACCTCCTGAACCCCTGGCACAAACAAGGAATAACTAATCTTGATTGTGGGCGTAGAAATTAAAAAATGTAAACACAATCTTTATATTTTTATCTGTTATAACAGAGTATTCTTTGACGCCTCTGATTCTTACATGCCATATTGCCAATATTTAGATAGAACTTCCCGTGCAATTAAAGTCTCAGCTCACTTGAGTAAGATAATAACCAGAAGTCAAAATGGTATATCACAAAGCAGCATGTTTGCATTTAATAGGTAGTATATTGGAGACTGTATTATTTTGTTTTTACATCTTAAAAACATTTTGCATATTCTCAAATTTTGATGTTCAAAATAGCATGTTTTAAAATATGACCACAGTGGTGCTTTAAGAGAGGTTTTTGTGAATTTGTCTAAATGCTGAAAAGCTACAGTGAGCATTTCATCACCAAAAGAAGTAATTACCAAATATCAAAAATTAAGCGCAGTTCACAACTTTTTCTATTACTGGAGTTCAGAATTATATGCATGAAAAAAACTCAAACATATGTATGCAAATATTCATTTAAATGGTGCAGAATATGCAGTAATATATACATTAAAAGTTTACTGCCTAAGCCCTGCTGAATTTGTTAGAAAGGGTAAAATAGTTATTACAAATGGAAAATTAAGCAAGTAGGGTATCCATGAAAATAAAGACAAATTTGCATTTAGAAGTCCATATATGCTTGGCAGCAATTGAAAACCATAATAAAATTAATCTAAGCTAACAACCAGAGAGCAGTTAAACATTGGTGGAGCTAGTGAATGTAGGGCACCTCTTGAAATTTGGGCCATTTCCCCAGGTGCCAACTCACTCATCGTCTCCCCCACCCCTGACATCACTTGCAAAATCCCCTTTCCTAAAGCAGTTCCTCAAGACCTCCTTCTCCCAGCACTGGCCCCTCTTAATACCCCCAAGACCCCTTCCAAAAACAGCTTCCCACCCATTAAGACCCTTTCTAGTAATTACCCCACAGATCTATTGGCAATCTCCACAGGGTCCCCCTGGGCCCCATAGGCCTAATGTTTATCACCAGGGATCTTTATGGGCCCCAAAAGCCAAGTGGGGATCTCAGATATATTTTAAATAACTGGGTTGTGAATGCCTACCGGCTGAAGGACACCTCTGCCTACACTACAGGAAAACATGTGTTTTCTTATAAAACAAATAAAAAGTAAACTGCACATTGCATTGCACGTCCTGCACTGGTAGCTGGTAGCTCCACCCACACATTAAAACAAATATTGAGAACTAATCTTTTTTTTTTTATTGTAAATGAACAAGAGTGGTAATTAAAGCAAAGCTAGAGACTGAAAATGTGTTCATATGAAATTACTGAAATTAAAGCAGGTTATTGTAATAAAAAGCCATTTATATGTAGATCCATGTGAACTTTGATTTTTCATGATTTGTTTTTAACAGGAGAATATAAAAGAATATTTAAATTTTTAAGATTTTTTTAATAAGTAAAAAAGTGCTGATGATGCAGGCACTGATTGAATGTTCCTGATTAAATGGAAATAGTATACATTATTGTATCAAAAATGTCTTCTTAGATACCTGGAAAGGATATAGACGTACTCTAGCAATTTAATTCCTATCTCTCGCTTTTCCCTCCTGTTACACCTCAGCGTACATCACAAACCTCCATCTTTTGTAGAGACAGTGCCCTTTTCAAAGGAAATCCTCTCTGTAAACCTTCCAAATCATCCCTGTCCCAAAAGCTTATAATCTATGTAACTCCTTGATTTTGTATTTTTAATGCTCACATCCCAACAATAATAAATCTTCACACTCCAATGAGATAAAGCAGAAGTCCTCTTACAAATAAAACTCCCAAATCCTCTTATTTTGCCTTATATTTCTATCTCCCCAACACAGGCCCCTCAGCTATTCCCAAGTGCTACCATCCATACCTCCCCAAATAATTGATGGCAGGAATACCAGCAACCTGATTCCCATACACTGCCATTACTTGCCTGCACTTTCCTTCTCATGTGTCTTCTAGAATGCTTGTTCAGTATTTAAGAAACTCCCTTCTAACCATAATCATTTAATCTATAGTTCTTTTATCCTACTTGCTATCAGCCTGTCTCGCCTCATCTGACACTAATTCCTTTGCTGAACTGCTTCATTGTAGCCTACACTTGAGTCAAATTACTAGGCCTGGAAAGAGATAGAGACCATGTAGGGATCCGACTTTCCTGCAACGGGTTTAATCAATCTACACTGTGATCCTTGGTAAAGTATAAAGCTATTTTGTTTTCCAGTATAATCTCTGTGCTATTGATACCCAAATCTACATATCATATTCTGATTAATCTCCATACCTACTAACTCATGTCACCACCTGTTTATCCAACATCTGGATGGCTTCACACCACATAGAAGTAAACACGTCAGATTGACCTCTTAATAATTCCATGCTTTACAACATTACCAGCTCAGGACATTATCATTGCAGGTAACAACTGCTCCATCATACTTACACCCCAAGTCCAGCTGCCTTGGAATTACTGTGGACTCTGCACTCTTTCACTCCCCTCATCAAAGCCTGATGATTTACATTATGTCCGTTGCTAACATAAAAAATAACCATAATCCTAGTTCATTCATTTATCATCCCCCTTAAAGACTAGCACTCCCTCCTAACCAATACTAGACTCTCCAACTTCCATAGCATTTTAAATAATTCTGCCAGGCTCCTAAATCTAACCAAACTGCTGATCCACTCTGCCAATCCCTTCACTGGCTTCCTATATCAATTAGAATTAAATAGAAAATTCTGACACTCACTTACAAAACCCTCAACAACACTTCACCCTCCTACATATCGTATTTTAGCTCTAGTCCCACCCTTAACCGCCCCTTTGGCTCTGCCCATGAAATATGTCTTTTTACCTGTTATCAATGCTTCAAAGTCTTGTCTTCAAGACTTGTCTTGTGCTGCCCTAATGTTGTGGAATACTTTATCCCACTCTCAGACTTTACCTTACTCTTCACAGTTTTAAACACTACCTGAAAACTATTTTGTTCAGAGAAGCCTACCAACCTGTTCTCTAATATCAGCAATACACACAAGACTATGTGCATGGTTCATGCTGCCACACTGAACCACCAACAGGAAATCCACTCCCCTTTGTATCTATATCCTCAATCTACTTCTATCAACTTACAATGGCCATGGCCAGATCTTCCATTCGGCAGGGTAGGCAGCTGTCTATGGCAACCTCACTGAGGGGGCACCTCATTACTACAAAACAATAACTTTTTTATTTTATGATTGTCTGCCTGACACAGAGCTTGGGACTCCTGACAGAGCTGCCTCACCCAGGGGGCCTGGCAAAGAGGTCATGTAAGCACAATAAGCACCCTCTATTGTGTCTAGATTATTATATAAATAAGTGCCTGTACTGTTTTGTCAGTAGTCTGGGATCACTGTATAATTGGATATATTAATATACAATAACTATGTGGAGGTGTAAATCATACTAAATATGTATGTGTATTTAATATCATACATATAGTTGTGAGTATTGCGTGTTGTTACTAATGCTTGCGGACTGCGACCCGGGAGACTTAAAAAAAAAAAACTGAGGTCGAAAAAATATGAACTTAACTGCTGAACTGTGCACATCAAAAAAAAAAAAACACAAACAAAATAATAAAAAAAACATTTAACAAAATCCCACACAGCAAGGGGGGGGCAGCCAGGACATCTGGGAGTGAGGTTGCATGCAAATTTAAACCAAGGAGTTTCGTCATTCGACAAAAAATGACGGCTGAAAAAAATTAAAACGAGGCTACAAGACACGTAACCACACAAAACACCGCCAGGCACATAAGATTTTTACCCAGGCATGTACAAGGTACAAAATACACTATTAGGAAGGACAGAAAATGCTCAAGAGCTGCATAACACATAGACCATCGCCGCCATTTTACAACACTAACTTGCAACTAATAACATTGGCATTCTAAAATGCCGCTTTACACAACTAAACAAACGGTTTGGCCTCGCGCACGCAGCCTGTTTACACTGCACACTTGCCACATTGCTGACACACCTCAGGTCAGCACCAGTCCAAATGTACATTGTATGCTGCAGGAAAATCAAAACAGATTGTTAACTCTTCAGGATATTGATTGCTGGATATATTAATTATAAATAGGTAAAGCATATTAATTTATTATTTAATTCATTAATTAATGATTATTAAAAAATATATATGTATATAAAAAATAAAAATAGCAGAGGAGAGGCTTGCAATGAGCGCCACGTGTTTAGAGCTAAAGGTGCTCAGCGCGGGGCTTACAATCAGCGCACAGGGTGTTCAGAGGAGCAAAAGTACACGAGGGGAGAGACTCCCAATGAGGGCCAAAGGCTCTCATCACGGGGCTTGCAAGGAGCGCCAAAGGTGCTCAACCGAACAAAGTAACAACAGGGAAGAGGCTCGCAATGATAGCAGAAGGTACTCCGAGGACCGAAAGCCTTACATTGTGTGGCAAACGTCATTACCTGCCTTACAATTTTATGACCGTTATTTTTTGACGGGCAATTCGCTAGTGTCTATATAATAATGTGTGTGTGTCTCTATCTATCTCTCTGTCGTCTGTCTCTCTCTATGTCTGTCTCTCTCTCTATGTCTGTCTCTCTCTCTATGTCTGTCTCTCTCTCTATGTCTGTCTCTCTCTCTATGTCTGTCTCTCTCTCTATGTCTGTCTCTCTCTCTGTATGTCTATATAAATGTGGATGTATTTTTAAATTTGTGTTTTAAGTTTACAACATCAGACTGACCCAGTGTTTCTGTGAAGTGCAGGTACTAGTACACTAGCAATTAGGTTACACAAACAAATGTAATGCTTAGATTCCAGGAGCCTGGAAAGAGGTGCATTCTAGTTGGGAAACATATTTTGGACCAGAAGTACACATTTTAAGAGCCCTGGCTCCAGGAAAAGGTCCTCCTCTGTATATACGTATGTATGTATGTATGTATTTATATTTAAATATATTTCTAAGGTGAAGTAGATTTAATAAAGCATAATTCAGGGGTAGTTAATAGATAGACCTGGGTGAGATTCAGAACCTCCATCCTCTTCTTACATTATTAAATGTATCATATATTTCATCTAAAGCGTCTAATGCTTAAATAAGGTCTCAGTGATATGTTGTTATATACCTTTACTATTTTCACTCCTTTCCGGTTTCTTCTCAAGATCATTATTTTTAAAATATTTGTATTCATAACTATAAAACAAATATGGACTCTGGGCCGTGACTTAATTTTTATAAAAAAAATTGGGCCTTGTGGAGGTTTGTAAAAAATAATGTATGTTGCTGGTGTGTACCCTAAATATTTTAGTTGTTATCTGAGCACCATCTGTCCAGGAAGTTGTCTTGACCCCGGCAAGATCCATTAGGCGTTTAGATAAATAAACACACTGACCAAGTGTTTCTTGGGAAAATTACAGGCCAAAGCTTTATTAAAGCAACCATAATCCAATAACCAATTAACATAATTAACAGTGTTACATCACAGCTCAATTAAACATCCCGGAGGAGGAACCCGGCCCGGTCAGTAACCTCACGCCCTGGGCCCACGCCCAGAGCCTCCCAGTGCTTTACTAAGCACGCCCATGAGGCAGGGCAACGCCCACTTAAGCCTGTGGGCCGGGTGACTCACCTCCCGCCACCGAGCAGGCGATAGATGCCTCCGGAGGCTGTGATCCCCCCTCTTGCTGTCTCAATAAAGCTAAGGTCTGCCTAGCCCCATCCTTAAGCTCCAGAGTAAAAAGTTCTAAACTTATCTCTGTTAAATGAACCTTATCGGGGCAAAATAATTCATCGGCGTCTGCGCCATCGAATTCTTAATGCCTAATGGTAATGAAACCCACGTTCCTTACAAAACTAGCCATCTGCTTGTTTATCTTTTGCCTTGCTCTATCCACCGAAACTGGATCCCTTGCATTCCGCCATGATCTCCGTTTGATCATTTCGGACCACACTATGAACAAGCCTGGTAACTGCTCTAGCCAAAACTTCACATCCCTCTTCATATCTTTTAACATTATCCTCATAGGTATCTCTCCCAAAACATTGCCCCCAGCGTGTATAATTAAAATGTGTGGGCTACCGTGATGCTGAGCATTGCACTCCAACAGGCCATTCACTTGTGTCCATCTCAAGCTACGGAACCCCAGCCCTCGTACTTGCACGCTCGTCTCCAGGAAGCCCAGTTGGACATTGTCTCCAGTGACTGCGGCTAACCGGTGAGCCCAATACATGTAGGAATAGCCGACGATCCACAGATGTTGAATTTCTGCAATACCAAAACAAAATCCAATTAGATAACCCTTTCTGGCCGTAGGTAGGACCTAAAACGTCTGCGACTCCCATCTCCCAATCTTTTTAACCATGCTCTCGGGCAGACCTAGCCTTGCCGCCTCCGTAGCGGCCTGATCCGAAACTAATGGGAGCCGAAGTCCGCCAGGTCCAGGCCTAACTGCCGTAAGGACTTCTTCTTCAACATCCTTTCAAATTGAAACCTTGACAAGGCCTGGCTGTTGGCATGCAATAGCAGTGGCCTGGCCCTGACGGCCTTTTCTCCAAGTACAACCTCACACTTGCCCGGAGGCAACATTTCCTTTCAGTTTTGTACATGACCACTTCCTTTCCTTTGTCATCTGTCACCTTCCAGACAGATGTCCTCTGCCAGCAGAGCCCCCCCGGAACCGTGCCTATTTTCAGAGACCAGTTCCCCAATCCTGAAAGCCCCGAAGAACACTAGGGAAAAGGCCGTCCTGAAAAGCAGGGATTCGGAGGAGTCCCTGCATAGCCCACCCAACGCCTCCCCAAGTCGTAGCAACAGAGAGAAAGGGATCGGGCACCTCCTGTCCACCCGGTGCACCCCTTTGAACATGCCTTTGACCGCCTGACAAACCACAAATTCCTTTGTTAAGTCCTTCTGCCCTGCCAACCTGAACATAAATGTCAGGGCCGCCCAATGCCGATCCACGGTCACCCTGGAATCACCTCTCTCTGCACTTCAGACCAAGAACCACAGCAGAATTCCTAAGGCGTGCTCTTCCAAAACCTAGCCAACGGCTTCTTCAACCATGTCGCTCCACCTGTTCCATCCCTTCCTGTAGGCCACCCACGTCTTCGGCGCTACTGACTGACGTAACCAGCTACCTCACCACTCCAAGCTCCCAGAGTTCTGAAGGTATGTCCTCTCCGTGATCCTTCGGCGCCAGTGTTCGGAACCGGGTTCCCTGCAACCGAGAAAGGGCATCAACCACCCCAACTTTAAGGCCCTGAACACTCTCAGCCCTCACCCAGACTTTCACCGTAAGCAACAAAGAACCAAATGCCGTATGAGCAGTATCAACGACCCAGACGCCGCCGTCAAGCTATTAACTACCCGGACCGCGTTCGGGTTGCCTGATTGAAAAAGAACATGACGGTTCCAGAAGCCCCTGCCCCATGGATGAACCGCCGCGGTGATGGCCAACAGCTCCAGAACCGTAGCATCGTCTGTAAGCCTTCCCTGCACCCATGATGAGTGCCATGATGCTGAGCACTACGCGCCTCCAAAAGAGGCTCCGACTCCGACCGCACTGGATCCTGCATAAAGGTCGAGCTGGCCGGTCAGCACCCTGCTCGGTTGAATCTGTGTGCTCCCGTAGCGTAGAAATGCCGTCCACACTCGTGCATCCTCCTTTTTTATAAAATGATGTGGTTGTGATATTCCGGCCGCAGCAAACGACATTCTTCTGCTGAATATTCGGCCCATTGGAATGATCCTACACGCAAAATTTAGTTTTCCCAAGATGGATTGTAGCCACCGCAGCAACACTCTTCTTGCACCTGCTAGGGCTGCCAGTTCTGCAGACAGATCCAACACCTTCCCCATCATCAAGCTGCACTCCATCTCGTCCGAATTGATCCTAGTTCCCAGGAACGTCAATTCCGTGGTCGGCCCTTCCGTCTTTTTGTCTGCCAGGGAACCCCGAAACCTTGACGTATCCTTGAAAAGGTCCTCAGTATGAAGTCGCATGTGGCGAGACCCGCGAGACCCACAAAAAGGAAATCGTCGAGGTAATGGGTAATCCCGTGGCAACCTGACTCGGTGTGCGCTACCCATTGCAAAAAGTACTGAAGGCTTTGAAATAGGAACAGGAAATAGAACATCCCATGGGTAGACAAAGGTCCACGAAGTACTGCCTGTCAACAAAACAGCCAAGGTACCAATGACTCTGAGGATGCACCAGTAGTAAACGAAACGCAGATTGGATATCCACTTTCGCCATCAACGCCTGACCAAGACCGTGGCCCGATCGAAAGGGGAGTAAGACACTGTCGAATACTGTTTGTCGATCCCGTCGGATAGGATAAATGCTGATAAATGCTGGATGAGGCGGAATTTTCCTGTTTCCTTCTTTGGCAGGGGGGAAATGACCAAACCCTGGAAAGGAATGGAGGGAAAGGGCCCCGCCATCCTGCCCAGTTCTACCTCAGCCCGGATTTTATCAGACGCCACCCCGGCCGTAGACCATGGATGGCCTTGCAGCCGAGTCCTGTTCGCCTCTCCTGTTCCTCTACTCTGGCGTGTACTGCTACACTTGCTGGGGGTGTTGCGGGGTTGGTGAGCCCCACAAGGGGCAGCATTGCGGGAGGAGCCCCAACCATGCCCCGACTTCCCCGTTGGAGACGGCCATGTTGCAAGCTTCTATAAGGGATCTCAGGGACATTAGAAATTAAGATGCCCTGGGGGAGCCTTCGTGCACCGCTACCCCCACCTCCCCGGATTTTCCAAGCTTCTCACCTGGCTCTCCTTGCCCCGGGGCAGCTGCCAGCCTGGGGGCCACCCACCGCTCTGGACGAGCGGGTGTACCTGCGTGTCTCGACCGCCGAGGACTCCTTTCACCCGCCTTGTGCAAGCACAACTGTAGACGCAAGACTGTCTGCTCCGAGACCTGGATCTGCCTCTGGCTCAGCGAAAGCGTGAGGAACAATCACTAGACCTCCTGCGTCTATCCCTCGCTAGTGACCGCACGGTCTGTCCTTCCCCCTCCCCCAGAGGAGTATTCTGCGGCCATGCTTGGGCATAAGGATTCCCTCCGGCTCGATGGCCTATGGCGGTCGATGCTATTCATACCCCTGTCCTGCCCCTGAGTCACTATGGGCGTCTCTGTATCCGTAATGATGTCAGGGATGGGTGAAGTGCGCTGTGGCCTAGCTCTCTTGTCAGGGGAGTTCTGTCTCTTGTCTGGTGTCGAGGAGAAAATCAAGGGACTGTACCTGTTCGCTGACTTCCAGACCCTGGTGGGGCGCGTCTGCTGTGCCACCTTGGTCGTCACTGAGACCTCGTCAATGACCATGCATTGTCCCTGTGACACACCTGCCACGCTGGCAGTGGGTGCGGTAGTGGGGACCGCAGGGGCCGACCGGTGAGAACCTGTAGGAGCTTTTTTAGAGCTCCTTGTGCTTTTGCGGTTACCCCTGGAGCCTTGAGGCTGATTTGGAGTGTTGTCAGAACCTGGGTTCTGCTGTGGGCCATGGGACAAGTCGCCGCATGGTAGCCGGACGGCTAGGCCCTTGCCCGCGCTTCCCGCTGGCACCAAGCTCTCTGCGGTGGGGGAGGGATAAGCTCCTGGCTCTCATGAACCCTATCCGTGTCCTCCATGCTGCTTCTAGCCCTATTGCTCCAATCAGAGCTAGCACGCTGCTCCGCCAGCCTATCTAGACTATGATGCCTGTCCACCTGGCCTAGGCTACCGGTCACTGCAGGCCGGGCCTGGGCCTCAGTGGCATCAACCTCCACCTCTAGATGGCCTGAGCTCATTCTTTCCTGGACCCCAGTAACCCCATGGCTCAATGCCCGAGTTCTGACCATGGTCAGTAAGGCCTCTAACTCCCCAGGGTCAAAAAAGCTGCCCCCACACACCAGACAGGACACCCTCACACAGGGACCTACAATGCATGAGATGAATGAAATAATTATAGGAGGCTAGATTGTTAAAGATATAGCAGGGGGCACCCAGACCTGACCCAGGGACTGCAGATGAATGATCTACCACTGAGCTGAACCCCTTACTTGGCACTTCAGGGTTAACTTGTTAACCTGCTTATATTGCAGAGGAGCGCAGCGTGCAGCTTCTAATCGACTCAATGGCCGTCATGGAGTTAGGAGGGAGCCCGTGAAACGGGCGGAAGTCCCTCCTCCTCCTCCAGCCAATCAGAAGTGCCCAGGCTCCGCCATGTCACACAGCGCTGCTTCAGACCCGGCGTGCCTGGGGCTGCCTCCGCGCCGACCAAAAGTCATGTTTGGACAAGTCTAGCTTTTCCTAAACTAAGTGGCCAATTTATCTACCAAAGAAACTGCCAAGACAGAATGTTTTTAATATAAATTTGTAACGATCAGTTACTGCTGCTTTTCCTTCTACTACAGTTTTCTGTAATTGTGTATGTTGGTAACTTTTCAGCTGTAGATTGCAAGATTTTTGTCTCAAAAACTGATTAATATCATTGCTATTTGCATGTTTCCTAATGAAATGACAACTAAATATATTTTTTGATAGTTGCATGTAAATTATGAATCTACCAAAAACCATTTTGTTTGAAATACATATACATACAGTAAAAAATATGAATGGTCAAATTCCCCAGTACACATGTACAGAGAGTTGTGAACAATAGCAAATCTAAAATCTTAAGAAAAAAACAGTCAACAAGATGGTATACATTTAAAATTAAATTAAAAATTAAACTTCATAGTAAACTAAACACAGTCCATTAAATCACATATAATTACAGCAGTATCTGATTTTTTTATGGTGTTATGCAATACATGATCTTCATCACTCTGGGCTAGCAAATTCCTCACTGCCATCAGTGTGTGTTGAGCAACTCTGAAAGTGTTCAAAATACATGGAACGAGGAGGTATCTTGAATTCCATGTCATATTTCAATATTAAAGAATGAATGTCTTGTTTATCTTTGTGTCCCAGACTGCAGAACATTTTTGTGATCATTCCATATAGAAAATAAAGATGTTATAGGTTATGGGCATTTCTGTACTTCATTAGTGGGAAATATTGCTGGCTACATTTGTGCCTCAGGCTTTCCAAGTGGCCACCATCCTCTAGAGCAGGTAAATTATGTCCCTGTTTCCTGCACAACTAATATTTCATTCTGTCTTGGCCCAAAAATACCCCCCTCCCCATCCATCTTCCTACCCTTTTAAATTAACACATTATTTCTCATGGAGAATTTTACCATTTGGTGAATCTCTATTTGGAGACACTTCAGCAGCAATTGAATATCTTTAAGGAAATAGTTTGCCTGTTGCAGTCATAGAAAAATACATGCAGCCCTATTAAATTCCCTCAACGTTGAAAACCGTAGCCTGTAAAGTACGCTGCAAACCTTGCAACTATTAAATTGACCCCGTAAGGCAACCCGCCAACGGGACGTGGAAATTTGATCTGCATGCCCACAAATCCTTTGATCTGTCAAGCCTGTAACTGTTACGTTCCAATCACACTATTAAATTGCAACAAATTCACTGGCGTTCAAGCCAGTAATCCGCCCATAAAGCCAACTGGTACTAGAGAGGACCCGCTAGTGGGTCCATAGCACTGTAAATGCATATACACACACACACTGCTGTACTTATAGGTAAAGGGAAACTGATGTTAGGTATTAAAATTAAGAACACAACATTCTCAAGCTTGCAAATCTGCAATATAAAATGCTTTATTTTCAGTTTAATTTCCATGTCATATTGATCCTGGCAATCAATGTGTTTATACATAATGGAACTCGCATGGACTAGAATATCATATTTACGGCTTTATCAATATTACATTATTTCTGGAATGTGGGTCCAATCGAAACTCGTATCAGAAGCCTGTAAGGCTTTAAAATCTAACCTCCATTTTTCAGTGGCGCAATGATGACGATCTCTGTTGCCATTGACTCCATCTATACCCGTAACTACGGGTTTGACTAATTGATCATGTTCACGGACGCACATCCAACGTGCGACAAATTGTTTACGGATTTGTGTCTCAAACCCATAACTTGCGGCATGGTCTAATTTAATAGCTCGGTAATGCACCCGAATTTAATAGGGCTGATGAAATGCTAACATGAAATTCTGTGTATAGATTCATTGAATGATATATATTTTTTATTTGGGAAAAGGTGAATTGCCACACAGACATTTCAATAAAAATGCAAACTGAATTTGGAGTACTTAGCTGTTTCGGACAATACGTTCTATACCAGAGGTGTCCAAGTTTGGTCTTGGTGGGCTGCACACAGGCCTGGATTTGAGGATTTCCTTTCTGTACACAGGTGAGTCAATCGGCATGACTAAATAAGCAATAGTCTCACCTGGGTGCAGCAGGGATATTCTCAAATCCAGGCCTTATGTGCAGCTAAGCAGGACTGAACTTGGACAACCCTGTTCTTAACCATTCAATGGTCACCATTTGAGAAGGAGGCCACTTTGTGTTACATGAATTCTACACCTCTTAATGACATGTAGAAATCAATAATGCAAAATAATTCAAATATACCCTTACAAAAGATATAAAAAATATTATTTGGCTATGTTCTACTTTTTTGATGCAGCCTGTTCATCCAGCAAAACATATATTTCTGCAGATAAACCAAATGTAGGAAGCCAGCCCAAAAAGCCATTCACAAACATTTTAGTTTAGCGGTAGGACAAAATAATTTGCAGTGAAATTAAACTTAAAAAATTCTGACATTAATAGAATAACTGTATGTCTGCCACAAAAAAACTATTTAAATGAACATATATAAACTGATCCCTAGTATCAATTAGAGAACTCAAATTATTTGATTCATTAAAATTCATAAAGGTACCACACAAATGTACATGTTTTATTGCAAACCAAATATCCCTTCAATCCACATTAATTTGGATCAGTAATCGGCATGAAGCTGTGTGTGCAGTATCCAATGAGCTGCTTTATTTCCCAGTCACTGATTTCAATAAAAGTAGGAGAAATTCCATTCACATTCTCCTCTCTATTAGAGCATTCTTCCATCTATAAGACCGTGCATTGCTTTTTCCACTCTAGGGACAGTTTACTGGAATTTGTCTCATATGAACAAAATACATTTAGCTATGTTGCACTTGTTGATTGGAGAGAACAAATGGGAGTGTAGGAGTTCTGCATCTCTGTAAATATTTTTTATATAGTTAGGCCTTTATTTTCTTTTTGCAAGAATGTGGCATGTTAAATATCTTTGTAATAATGAATTGCATATATTTTACAGAGAAAGGGAGTGTGACCGTGTCAAGTAATTATCAAGTTATTGGCCTCGACAATCGAAGAGCAGTTGGAGCTACAACTTATGAACAATATAAAAGTGAACAAGAGAATAATGCAGGTATGCACACTTTCATTATTTATAATTAGCGACTTGCCCTGAAAAATGATGATGTTCTGACCCTCTGAGCCATTATAGACCCATTATGTCTTGCAATGAGCACCTTCGGCGCTCATTGCGAGCATGTCCTCCCATCTACTTCACCGCTCATTACTGGCCTCGTCATCTTGCAACTTGCCATGTGTCTTTTTCCACCATCTCCCCCTTGTCCCTTCCCTGTGTCTTTCTCCTCTGTGTCTCTGCTGAATCTTTGCGTGGCGCACATTGACTGCCGTTTGGTTTTATTTTCAAAGTCCTGTGTGCCTGACGCTGTTGGTGTGTCTTTGACGTTGTGTATTTTCGAAGTCACACGTGCCTGGCGTTGTCGTCTGTGTCCCGTGTGCCTGGCATTGTTGGTGTAAGTGTTGCTGTCTTTTGCGTCATGTATTTTTTAAGTTCTGCATGCCTGGCCTTGCTGAGCTTTGTTTTCATCTTGTTTCCGAATTTTTACGTTTTTTCGGCCACCATTTTTGTTCCAGATTCAGCGATTTTCGATTGTTAAAAAAGACAAAATATGCCTCAAATTAAGTTGCGAACTCACTCACAGACTCCCTGGCTCTCCCCCTGTGCTGTGTGTAAGTGCATTTGAGTCATATTTTTGTGTTTTCACACAGTTTTCCAGTTCGTTGGTTTGGCTGTTAGTCATATTTTTTGCAAGCTCGTTCCTCAAAGGCTCACCTCGCTTTGCAAAGGCTCACAAGCATGACGACAACTCGCAGTTTGACAACTATTATATGTGATTTAGGTTTTGGTTTACACAAATGGCCAACAAATCATACCATGTTTGTTAGCCTGCAAGACACTTTTTTGTTTATCAAGCCAAGAAAGAAACATTGATGGTAATGTTCAACATATTACTTCACTTATACATTTTTTTGTTAACCACCAGTGCCTGCAGTTGCTTGTAGCTAGTCATTTCTGTAAAGAAAAACAAATATCTCTTTCAATGTCCTTTGATATGCTACCAACGGAATGTATATATCTAATGATATATGATAAGAAAAAGTGTTCCACATTTTTGAGAGTGAACTTCTTTGGATGGTCTGATTTAAAAACAAATAATAATAATATTACTTTTTTACAGCAATGCCCTAGCAAGTGGAATTAAATCAGAATTATTGAACATGCTGCCTGATTACATTAACATTTAGCCATGTAACCTATTTAGTACGGTCTGTGATGTCTGTCAAAGCAATATAATAATGTAGAATTTACAGTTGTGTGTGAGTTTTATCACTAATATTTTCTGAAGCAAATATGTGTCTCACATTTTAATGTAACACAAATGAAAACTTCTATGGAGCTTTTCTGCTAGTGGGACTGAACTGCTCCACAATTCTACCTTTAATTCTAATAATGTAGGCAAATAATCATTTATCGCTCCTATTTCTTGGTTTGATCAGGTACTTTGTTCTCCCCCTCCTGATGAAAATATATTGATTGTGCCTCTCAAAATATGAATAACAGATTTAGCTTTTTTTGAGTGAGAGAGAATACATATTTTTGTATCTTTTTGATGGAGAAGCAGGTTTCACAACAAATCTCTATTTTGCACTCATGCTTGTAAGCCTTTTCAAATGAAAAGAGGGGTTTATAGATCATACACTAAAGTTTATATACCAGCCACAATGGGGTTTTTTTTTTTGTTTGTTTTTTCATTGTCCTTGCAAGGACCTAGCAGATGAAATATGAAGTTCTTCCTTAAATCATTCATATTATATTTACTTAGTATTTCATGTCGATCTTCTCAATGGAATCATGAAATCAAAATGTTATTTTATTTGGAATCTTAATTGTTTGAGTAAAAATGAGTATAATGGAGTATCCAGTGTGTTAATATCAATGGAAATGTAATACATTCTCATAAAGTAGAAAAATGGAATAAGGAACAACTAGTATGAGTTTTTTTTAAAAGGAAGACATCCGTTTTACAAATTTTGCTTCAAAATCAGACATTTTAGATGCATCTGTCTTGATAGTAATTGTCCATGCTGGGTATCTTAATATTTTGGCTTTGATGTGATACTCAAATTCACACCACAGTCTCAATTATAATATTTTATAGGAATATGAAGTTAGGCTACAGAAGATTTCATTTTAATTGCATCAGGCGATTTAAAGTGCTGTCATATTTTCACTTCCTTAACTGCCATTCATTTCAAAACAAGCAAAACCAAAACTGACAGTTTAGTTCTTGAGTAGTATCGTCTGTTAAATTGTGGCTTAGTTAATGTTTTGTAGTCCTGCCATCTTGTGCCTGTATGCATTTGAAAAAGCTAAATATCAACTACTCAAAGCATTAGATTACAAAATAGTCTTTTATATACCGTACCTGCAATGATTTTACTTTGTCAAAAGTTTGTACATAGATGCAAATGTTCTGACAAAAAATAATACTGGTAATGGTTGCCTTGTGAATGAAGTGCTTATTTAAATCTTCAAGGTTTAAATTGCAGGTTCATCTAAGATTTGTGTTGCTAATTAAAAACTGAATGCTTTGCACAGCACATATTAAATATTTGATATTTTCATTAATCAGGATTAAAAAGTAAGATTTCTTACTTTTGATTGCTTTTGATTATGATTACAGTTGCAAAATTCTATATGCCTTTTTTGTACTAACATTTTTAATAAATTGTAGTGATATATTAAATAGTAATATTAAAAAATAGTGTAGTTATCAAACCATTATCGGTTTTCATCTTTCATTTATCAAACTGTAATATAGTCTAAAAATAAAAATCAGCACTTGGTATGTATTTTATAATGGTAACATAATCATTTTTAAATTGGAATGTTTCTGAAGTAAAATCTGCATTCTATTCCTCTAAGATATTGTGCCTCTTCCATTAGTATTTTTCTAGGATCTACAGAGTTAGCTGCTACAGGTGTAAATATGTGCTTACTCCCAGTATTTGCTGCATTCATAAGCATACTCCAAGGAATAGTTACCGGTAATCTGTATTTTTCCCTCAATGGTCCTCAACAAAACTGCTGGCTAGTTTATGCCACAGATCTTGTATAATCCTTGTAATTACCATCAAATTATTTGTGGTAACCTATATAACTAAAACAGACAGATTGAATTTGAATCACAACATCTATTCTCTCTATATAGTTTATAATTTGTGAGAGATGAAACCGATTATTACCAGACTTACTTTATAGTGTTTGGTGGACAATATTTATTTAGAAACCACTTAATATGCCTATATGGTCCCAGTTTATCAAAATAGTGAAATCACTTAGACAATTCATCACCATAAAATAAGAAAACTTGATGCAAGGTAAGCCAAATCACGCTGCATATATCCTTGTAAAGATAATGAAACCATAATTAGTGTGTGTGGTCTGCCCTGAAGAGAAGTAGTATGCTAGGGATGAAAAGATGAGTTATTTTAACTAGGGGAACAGATAAATCTAAATTGGTTTATTGCTAAAAAAAAAAACATACTTTAGTCATTGCTTCCAGTCTAAGTTTTATCAATTTGAAAATACAAGCTTAGTCATTTTCGTTAGCATTATATGTGTTGTCTACATTCTTCCTCAGATAAAAACTTAACATTCAAAAACCCATGACCTCAGTTAAATAGCTGTACGTATGCCTGAATAGTTTTTCCTTTTTTCAGTTTATACTGAATATCTCTAGTTTTAGTTCTTGTTCCTAATCTAACAGAATGCAATCTTGAGAACATGGAACTCTAGTATCTTATAGCAGAAGTACTTCAGGGTATAAATACAGATTAACAAAAACAACAATGAAAGAGCTCAATCTGAGAATGAACATCTCACTGAGTAAGTTTGTTCTATAGGCCTGGTAGCCTATCCAGATAGCAGCAGCCCACTTGTGCCCTACACAGTGAGCATATCAGTTTGGTCTCATTCAAGAGTGATCCAGCCCTGAAATACCAGACAATTCTACCCTGAACAGGAGAAATCACAAACCCCAGATGTACATTTCAGCCTCTCATAGGAGGGTCCAAATGTGGACTCTTTGCTCACTGTGACTTTGGGAGAGTAGCTAGACTTCACTAACGAGTCCCAAGAGAGGTTGAAACATACTTCTGGTGTTTGCTGTTTCTTCAGCATACATCTAAGGCTCCACCTGAATTTGTGGGAGGGAGTTAGAAGGTATTTAAGGGATCTTTTCCATCACTATGGTCACACCCATTCAATTCTACTAATAAGACATAACTTGGCTTGAGGATCATCTGCAATTATTTTAAGTGAGATTCACAAGTTTCAGCACAGGCATTTATCAATTAAGTTAGATTTTTATAATTTCATTTATTCAAATCAAAAATGCTTATACCTCCGTTAATTTTAATTCTTTTACTCTTTAATCAAGTCTTGTATTACTAAGTTCAGTTATTTACTTATTCCGTTTATTATTTTGTACAATACATACTCATAATTGATTTATTTATATTATTTGTTTCAAATGTTCTTATTTATTCAAAGTTCTTTCAACTATTAGAAAGTCTATGAAAATATATGTTTCCAAACTGATAACAGCTTTGTATCGAGGTAAAATCCACACTAAAGTTCATCAACATATAATTTTCTCATACATTATTAAACTTGTTTGTCAAGTATGTACCAAACTATCAATATTAGCAGCTGTGTAAGCCATGGGCATAAAGCATTTTTTTGGCAATAGCTTGAATTTGTGAAGACTCTTTTTATAACTGCAGAAATTAATTTTGTGTTTGTCACATCAAAGTTTGATTATGAGGTTGTGTGTTTTGACTATGAGTGGAGAGAGGGGAGGTTACAAGCATATTATGTGATTTATCTGAATTACAATGTTCATGTGCAAACATAATAAATCTCAACAATATGTTCTCAATCTGTGTATGATTTCTAACACTGTAACATATTACATAATGCCTAATACATTGGTAGTAAAGTCAGTACAATGTGTGCCACCTACAGTCCAGGATTGCTGTAGCATTGACCCAGGTTCACTGCTTACACATCTATTTTGCGGAATGGAAATTGTTGCTTGCCACAATCTTAGTCTTTTTAACATTGAGTAGCAGGACAGCATCTGTACTCTCCTCCTTCACCCTCATCATTACTCCTTTTGGTTACTCTTCATTTTCAGCCATCAGATGATGTATTCTAAGTAAAAGTTGAATAACTAAGGTAACAATTTACAACCTTATCATACTCCTTTTCTGAACCATTCGATTGTTCCAGGTTCAGTTCTGACCATGGCTTATTGGTCCTGCAGATTAGTCAGGAGGCTGTCTGGTACCCCCGTCTCTTTAAAACTTTGCCACATGTTGTCATAATCCACACAAAGACTTGGAATAGTCTATGAAGCAGGGGTAAATGCTTTTTTTTTTATAGAACTCTTTTTTGATTTCTATATTATCCAGCAGACATTGGCAGTTTGATCTCTTGTGCTTCCGCAAAACCCAACTTGAACAACTGGTAGTTCTGGCTCCATATGATCTTTCCTGTTAAGAGTACTCCCGCAGTGGCAGCAGCAGCAGTTGCAGCAAGGAACTGCTAGATGGCAATGCCAAAATTGTACATAGTATTAACCACTGCTGAGATCGTACACAATTTCCAAGCTTAAATCATTATCCTTACCCTAACCCTTATCCTAGCTCTAAAGCTATGACATCGGCAGCAAAATCTTGGCAGCGACATTTAGCGGATGCTCACTCCCACTGCAGCCGCGTGTGCTGGCCGTCTGCTGGAGTACTCATATAAGGAAAGGACCGGTCCATTTATTGTTTTAGCCGATTTTTTAAGGATCTTAAGCATTACCTTGCATGTGTCATTTGAAAAAACTATTGCGGTTATCAATGCTGTTAAGTTCCTTCCTGTAAATATCTGCTGTGTATTCCTGCTACCTCTTTGGGACTTATCATGCCCCACTTTGCGATGAAAACTTCCTTTAAATGTTCTTGAAAATATCTCTTGACTTTCCCATTTTGTTGTCTTCTCCTATCTCTTTACAACGCTCATTATAGAATGTCTCATTGTCTTGTCTTGCTATCCTCTGGAATTTTTATATCCTCTGGAATATCCATCTCTCCCTCGAGACTGTCTCATCAACTCTCCACACCCCTCCCCTCCTCTCCTATCCTCATTCGTCGCTCTAACTCTGACGAACAAATACAAAAATCACACCACACTCTCCGATACATGAAAAGATACACTGAGAAACACACAGTATCACTGTCCACGCATGGGAATAACCTGAAGAAAAGGCTGTGAATGATTTTGTGTTAAAAAAAAAAAAAAAGAGTATCTTCTGTGTGTTGTTGTTTGTGTGTCTGTACTAAAAATGTAGGGTGATAGTGTAATGGAATGGGGTATGTAGCAAGGAGTATTTGTGTATGTGGTATGTGATAGGAGTATGTGGTAGAGTAGGACCAATATGTAGTATATGGGCAGATTTATAGGTACATCTACATTGAAAAAAAATCTAATACTCCTCTTACCAGTGCACAAAAACTCAGACATCTCATGCTGGGACCTGTGGTTTAGTTATGTAGTGCTGCATAAGTCAATGTTTGTGCAGGAACCACTTTGTTGCAATATTTATTGCTATTCTTTAAATGATGTTGCTATGTAATTCATTGTGATTATTGACCTTTAACTATATACACTTTCTTGTAAGAGCACTAATAAGGCCACTGACACTTGTATATATATTTTGCCCACCATATATTAAATGATTGTTGTGGTGAACTACCTACTCATAAGGTCTACAACACAAGCTGAGATCCCGCTCCACGCTGATGATAGCCAGTAAGCTTGAAACAGCTGTACGTAGATAGGATTTTCAGCTTGTGTATAATCCAACCTTGGCTTTGCATAAAAGCTTTGTAACAGTTTTAATAACTGTTTTTCTCTGAATTCTGAGCTGGCAGCAGGTTTTTTTTAACTTGTTTTAGACATTCAAATGTGAATACAGATGTACTTTTTATTTACTATATATATATATATATATATATATATATATATATATATATATATATATATATATATATATATATATCACATATTATAATTGTCAAACTGCAATCTGTCGTCACGCTTGCGAGCTGTTGAGGCAATGAAGCCTTCCAAGCTCGGAGGACTTAAGCAATGAGCTCCAAAGGCGCTCATTGCCCTGTTTGCCTTGCGAAACAAGGCGAGCAGTTGAGGCACTGAAGCACACAGGACTTAGGCTGAAATGAGCGCCAAAGGCGCTCCTGCAAGCCTCGCAAAATGAGCAGTTGAGGCATGGAAACACGCAGGACAGGCTGAAATGAGTGCCAAAGGCTCTCTTGCCAGCCTCGCAAAGAGAGGCGAGCAGTTGAGGCATGCAGGACTTAGGCTGCAAGCAGTTGGGGAACATGGGGCTTACTTAAGCTGCAAGCAGTTGAGAATCTCGGGGGAGAAAAATCCAACATCGGAAAAATACAAAGTTAACGGCAAAACACTGGAAATCGGAAAAGACAAAAAAACACAAAAAATAATAAAAAATAAATTAAAAGACACTTGCACAAGGGGAGAGCCAGAAAGCAAGGGAGTGAGGTTGCAAGTGATTTTTAGCCTTATTTGCCATGTTTCGTCACTCGAAAATCAGCTAAGCAAGAAAATCTGAAACTGGACGAAAACAAGGCTGAGCAAAGCCAGGCATGGGGGACTTAGAAAATACACTATGCCACACACAGTAACACTTACACCAACAACGCCAGGCACAAACGACAGTCAGCACGCGCCACGCAAACAGTCAGGATACACACAGAGAAGAAACATACAGGGAAGGCACAGAGGGAGATGCTGGAAAGAGACACATGGGATTCCCAAGCACTAAACTTGCAGGTTAATGAACCCTGCAATGAGCGGCCCATACAGTAAGCGGGAGGAAAGGTGCTCCGAGAAAGAGAAGCAAAAGCATCACATTGTGTGGCAAACAGCATTTTCTGGCTTACAAATTTATTGCCATAATTTTTGACGAGCAAGTCGCAAGTGTGTGTGTGTGTATATGTATAAGTATGTATGTATGTGTATGTATATATGTTTATATGTGTGTGTGTGTATATGTGTATATATATATATATATATATATATATATATATATATATATATATTTATATTGTGTGTGCATGTGGTATGTGCAATATGATGGTATATAGAGAATGTTGCTGCAGAAGTAGAACATCTAAATAGTTCTCATTTACAGAAGCCCAAAAAAGTATTCTGGCTATCATTGTTTGCACTGCACACCTAAAACTGACGCAAGCTTTTTTGATCGCATCACCTCCATAGTAATTTAAAGAAAGCATACAAAAATAATAGATTGGGTAGACAGTGGCAGTTACCTCTTTGTTTTTGAGTAACTGGGCAGCTGATGTACAAGCTTCTTGCTTATCATATGCTAGCATACATCTACTGCTGAATGGATGTTCTCAAAATTGAAGTGTGGGGTAAATTTGCAGTTTCTTACATAGTGTTGAATGTGTCATGATTCAAAGTCTGTTGAGCTTTGTTCAAGGAAGATTAGGCCAATGATTTATATTAAGGTACCTGCTGGATTTATCTATAGTTCATTTTCAATAAATGAATAAACAAATATGCTGGACTTAAGCTGTTTGTATCCAAAATAATATAACTGCACATAGTTATAATTTCCTCCACCTCATCTCTTACTCTAAAGCAGTGGTAGTATTTGTCTTAATTACAGAGGAAATACCAGGATACAATTTGTTTGGGAGGATGAAGGAGATCATACTTTTTATAGTTTTGTTGATATAGTTTTTTTGTAGGTGGGAGAATAGTGTTGTTAACGTGTATAAAGTTGTCACATAAATAAATGATAACTGATGGAATACAAATATCTGTAAAGCAAGTTCCTTGTTACTTGGGAACAGATTTGTAATTGAATATATATGAATGTAAAATTGTAAATCTGAGAGTCCCACACATACAATACTTTTTAGACAACACTGTATTAGACCAGGTGTAGACCATCAGTCTCCACCATAACTGTGCAAGATAGAGATTGACAATGTCATATCTGCTGGAACCACTCAGGGTCATTCCACATCAATTCAATGCAAAAAACAAGGGGTTCGTCAACCTCAGACTTCTTTCCCCTCTATCTCAAACGGTTTTAATTTTATAGCACTTCAAAGTTTCATGAAATCTGCATTGTCTGTTCCTCTTGAGACTCTCGGCACAAGATGCCCTTGCATACATTTTTTTTCTTCTCCATAACCAATGATCAAAATACACCAGCCGTTTCTAATCTTGTTTCTTAAGAGCAACAATGTATTCATATTGGCTACCTTTTACAGTAACATTGTTGCTGTACAGTTCATTGTGAATAGGGCTAAAATGACTACTGCTGCTAACTCATGAAATGAATCCCTACAACCAGTACTACTAAACTATTATCTTCTATAACCAGCCTCTAGAATTAATGGTCTTCTCTATGTAATAACAATTACACACAGTAGTACTATGTCACTGCAGTAGTGAATTTGTAAATATCTGAAGAGGTTTTAAAAAATTGTGTTGTGTTCAGAATATGCACTAGAATATAAACATTACAAAACAACCCTTAGCCTGTTAGGCCCAAATAATTCCCTGAAATGGGCTCTTGGAGGTCGAGGGTATATAACTAGGGCTGGAGGCCCAACATTACATCACACACAACAGTAAAACAGTGTCACAGTCATCTAAAGCAAGTCTTATGACTATTATAATAGCCCTTGAGGTTGGTAATCACATGGGTGTCCCTCCATGGTCAGTGGTTCCCAAAAAACAGAGTCAATGCGTCCAGGGAATTATGACTACATTTTGGGGCCATAAAAGGCCCTTGCCCCTTGGTGTTGAAGGGAATATCTGGCCCCAAAAATTGGGTCATTAAGACTGTCCTTGTTGTTTATGAACTTGATCTTACACTGAAAATATGAAAGAAATCTAAGCATTTAGTGAAGTAAAATTATGCAAAGAAAAAAATCCTGATGAAAAATGTGTCACAATTATAGGCACCTCAATAAAAAGTCTAATTGACATATGTCACTGACCCCTTTTCCCCAGCCTGGTGTTGGCATATTAAGCTCATCAAAGCACCGACTTATTGGCTCTGTCACTGGATTATCTGCATGGACACCTCTATTGTATGTGTACACCTACTTTATTTGATTGTTCGCCAGATTCAGTTAATCACGTCTGATATGTGCTAGAGACGGCAGGATGTGTATTGAAGGTAATCAATAATCCTATTGCTCTCGGGAAATTACTGTTAGACCCCATGTGGAGTTTATCTCTGATTGTCTGCCACACCCTCACATTGTTGTTCTGTGTACACCCCCTCTGTGTCTAACTGCTATAAATACTGCTGTGATTTTCAAAAATAAATCTGTTCACTGAGAGACTTATAGAAATCATATGGTCTATTTATTTGGTTCCTGGTGGTTGCGATACTGAACCTACAAGTAACCTGTTCTGGTCACTGCCACCGTAAGGTTACTGGAACTCCTGAAAATGCTGATTCCTGAAGGAGAGGCCCTGACTGATACAGAAGCCAGATATCGTCATGCTGGTGCAGAGATTTGAAAGAACCAAAAGATCCTTGTGGGCAGTTAACCTGTAGTTTATACCAGGTTGCCCTGGGCTTGTATAGAACCTACTCTTGGATCATCACAACCTAGATTACCGTCCATATTTTACTTTTTTTAAACACACCTAAATCTTTGTGAACTGTCAAGTGGTCATCAATGACCTGCTGTGGTAAATATGTGATGACTCCTGTGATCCATCAACAATAATTAGGACATTTCAGATAACTGGAGCTGAGATGAAACTACATGAAAGAGGGAGCAAGTGTATTTTGCCCCACACACAGCGAGAAGAATCATTCAATAGGCATCTCCAAGGATCACAGCTGGGCAAAGTTAGTTGTGTCCTGGGGTCCGCAAGACACCACCTCTATGCCATCAACTTATTTGGAATGCTTGACTAGAAAAGCATCTGCTGTTGTCACACTACAAATGTTCCTGGACTTTCCTGGATAGGACTAAATCTTTGATCAGAATCTGGTTCTATAACCAGAATAGACACAAATAGAGCCTTTTGTCAACAAGTATAGGTTTAGTGTAAAGAGAGTCAAGGTCTTGCAGAAAATAACCTAATCCGGATAATCTGGAGCTGTTTTTCTCCTAGAGATCCAGGCAATCTTGTTAGTGATTGATTGAGTCCATGATGTCATATATCTTAGCAGATTTTAAACCAAAAATCTGGCTTCATTTGCTAAGAGGCTAAAACTGGGCTATATTTGAATGTTCCATCAGGACAATGATCCAAATCATATGTCCAAATCATATGTCCAAATCTACACAAAAATGACCTCCGAATCAAGCATTTGTGTCCAACCCAGTCCCCTGGAGGAATATTCTGAGATCCCTTTATAAGTGTGCTAACACCTCAGTCAGCATTATAAAAGAACTAGCGAATTGCCCGTCAAAAATTGACAGCAATGAAAGTGTAAGTGAGCTAAGGGTGTTTGGTGTATATAATGTGTCTGATGTAGCGTCGTTTGTTTTCTATGTCGTGTGAGTTTTTCGTAATATTAGTTTTCTATGTCATGCAAGTTTTTCGGAATATGCATAGCTGTTTGGTGGTCTTTTTCGGAATATCCGTAGGTGTTTGGTGGTGTTTTGCGTGTTTATGGTAGTGTTTCGCGTGTTTAGGGACCTTTAGCCTCGTTTTTGTTTTGTTCAGCGGCCATTTTTTCTCTTGCTTAGGTGATTTTCGGGTCTCTAAACTCCAAAATTTGTGGTTAAATGAAGGTGTAACTTCAGTTGCAGAGGTCCCCGGTGCCTCTCCTTGCTGTGAGTAACCTGCAGAGGTCCCCGGTGCCTCTCCTTGCTGTGAGTAACCTTTTTATGTGTTTGTTGTTTGTATTTGTTGTGTTTGTAATTTTTTTGGTGTTGCGCGGGTTGCGTCCTTGTTTTCTAATCTCGTAGGTGTTTTTCGGCAAATCCGTAGGTGTTTGGTGGTGTTTTGCGTCTTTAGACTGCTGTGGCCTCGTTTTCGTTTTTTTCGACGGCCATTTTTTCTCTCGCTTCGAGAATGTTTTAGTGTCTAAACTGCTTTCATTTTATTTAAATTGAGGTGTAACTTTATTTTTCGAGGTCCTGGATGCTCCCTCTTCCTGTAAGTAAGCTTTTTATGTATTTGTTGTGTGTATTTGTTGTATTTTTCATGTTTTGATGTGCGGGTGTTGCGGACGTTTTTTGCGAGGTTGTAATGGGTGGTAACATGTCTTGTATTTTGTTTGCGTTACAACATAAATTTTGCGAGGGTCGCAGTTGCTGGCAAGGGGCACCTTCGGCGCTCCTTGCCAGCAACTGCGACGCTTGCTTTGCGAGGGCCGCGGCTCGCTATGCGAGCCCGCAAGCGTTAGCAACAACTCGTATGCTCACAACTATATATGTGATACTCATTGCTAATATCTTCCAAAGAAAGAGTGCACAAAGTACTAAATGTAGGAGTGCCAATAACTGTGACACATGTTTTTGAATAATTTTCAGTGAATGAGCAAGCTGAACATAGAGGTTTTTCATACCTATTTTCACTTTTTAGAAAGAATAACAATAAGTATGGAGAGCACAGTACATTCTCCAATACTGTATGTTGATACATATCCTCTTAATGTATTTGGGGAAAAAAATAATTTTTGAGGAGAAATGCAAGAACATTCCCAATACAAAAAGTGACATGCAAATACCCCGCTGTCATAAGCTTCAGAACTCAGTACACATACTGAATATATGGCATCCTGCTTTCTCGGAACAACCTGCGTAGAGAAAATCCACTGATGACGCCAAATCCTGTTTAGCCAAAGGTGGTTATGCTCAGCTATGTATGAGGAATTTTGTAATAGTAATTGAGGTTGAAAAAATACTTTTAGTCCATCAAGTTCAACCTTTTTATATCTCCTCTGGTCTGCAATATGCGGATTAATTGATAATTTTAAACTTTTCACCTTCTCACAGAATGCACTCGATTAATTTCTTTACTTACTTTGTCATTTTGTAGGTGTTCACCGTGCAGTTTAAAATATAAACATATATTGTATTTATACATTGCTTAGTAGTGTATAATACATCAAACAGAGGAAAAACATGGAAAAATAACTTCCTTTTTAATATGTTTGCTAAATTAATGGAGATGAGTTATTTTATGCTGTTTTCTGACCTCCTCTGCTCAAGCAGAATACTAAATAAGATACATCAGCTAGAGGCACTAATTGGAATCAGGTGTGCAGTTAGTAAAGACCTATTACAGTTCAGTCATTAGCTTTGTATTATGGATATATTTCTGTATCACCATATAGTTGCATGTGAATGGTTGGAATGCATAGTTCAAACATTCATTACACTTTATAAGCAGGGCACTAACACTCACAATGTATATTCTATGCAGACGCAAAATACTAACAGATTGTTACCTCTTAAGCCTATTGCTTGCTGCATATATCAATTATAAATAATTAAAGTATATGAATTGATTTCAGAAATCATTCATTATTACTTAACTACACATACATAGAAATATATATCTCTCTCAGAGGACCAAAAGTACACGACAAAGCGCAAGCCTCGCAATGAGCGCCGAAGGTCCTCACAGTACAAAACGGTTTACATTATGTGTCAAACAGCATTCCCATGCCTTGAAATTGTATTGCCCCGTCATTTTTGACGGGCAAGTCGCTAGTGTATTATATATTTGAGACACACATATACATGTATAAAAGCAGTTGTAAAAGAAAAGAAATACAAAATTAACTGTACCACAGTTCTGCATGATAAATAATCCTTACAGAAATTAAGAATTAGTGTGACGGTTACAGTCTGAACCTTATTATAAGTCAACTAGCGACTAATCCCCCCCCCCCCTCCTTGCTGGCCTTGCGATGAGTACCTTTTGGAGCTCATTGCAAGCCTTCCCCCTTCCCTCTCTACTTTACGGTCCATGTGATGAGCGCCTTTGGCGCTCATCGAGGGCCCCACAATTAGTGGCTTTGTTACTCCTTGCAGGCTGCGGCATGCGCTGTGCGCATTTGCAAGTCCGTAACTTTGTCACTCATGGTGGGTCTTACGATGAGCGCCTTTGGCGCTCATTGCGAGCCTCTACCCACGCCTGTGTCTCTTCCTCCCCCCTCTTCCTCCCCTGTGTCTCCTTCCCCCATCTACCTCCCTGTGTCTTCTTCCCCCCATCTCCCTCCACTGTGTCTCCTTTCCCCCTCTGCTATGTATCTCTCCCCCCCTCCCTACCCAGTGTCTCCTCCCCCCCCCACTCCTTCCCTCCTCTCCCTCCCCTGTGTCTCCTTTCCCCCCCCTCTCCCTCCCCTGTATCTCCCTTCTCCCCTTTCTCCCTCCCTGTGTCTCCTTTCTGCCTCCCTTTCCCTCCCCTGTGTCTCCTTTCTCCCTCCATCTCCCTCCCTCTCCCTCCCGCTCTCGGAACACATGCTGCGCATTGCGCATGCGTGACCCAGGTGCAATGTGCATGTGTGGATAGTGCCGCTCATTGCGCAACTCATGGCGCAATGTGCATGAGCAACTTGCAAAATGGCCTGAAAAACTGATTCTGGTTACTACTTGTAACTCGTATTAAGCAACTGGCTAAGAGATTTCTGGAAGAATTCTGTATAATAAGTTTTATGAACAAAGAACCATCATTTTTTCCTTACTATATTTGTACTGCTTTATCAGTGTTTTACTATGGCCATCTTTCTGAACTGCCTCTATGTTTCAGGTTAATGTGTTCATTTTAATTCTTTATTTACACACATGACTACTGTGAATTTATTATAATAGTCAGTTATTTACAAATGCTAATAGTAAACTGGTTAAAAATACGGGTTGGATTTAAAGCCTAATTACCGCAGCCACTTTAAGTTAATGATGTCCTCTGGGCAATGTATACATTAGTAGGGCATCCTTGCCATAAATACAATATACATGTAGAAAGGTTTTTGTCTAATACAAGCAGCTCTGACGCACTTTATAATAAAATACACTGTGAATGTTCGGTGTATAACCTTACAATTTTCTCTTCGATTGCCAACAATACGCTCATTACTCCAAGCTGCCAATATATGCATAAGGTGCAAGGGTGCATTATTTCCTTCTCATTATATAAAAATATTTAATTGCATCTACTTCTTAATCTGCATAGTCTAAATGAAAATGATAACTTATTTTGTTGCTTCAAACTCAACCCAAAGTTTTAGCTTTTTTTCTTTAAAATTTTATGTAAACTAAAGAGAAAATATATGAAGTATTCATGGGTATTGTGTTACATGGTACATATACTCTATGCATTACATCCAACTGTACTGTGGTCAGGAATTTAAGTTTTTTATGCTACCCTAGTCAAAAGTTATTACTATTTTTTTTTTTTTTTCATTGCTATGTTCCTACCTATGATTACCATAAAACATGGATATAATAAGTGAATATATGTATGTATATGTGTATTTATGGTATTAGTCACAACATGTTAACTATATTTAAAGTTAAAATGCCTCTACTGATAGACAATTTTGTGTAATTAAAAAACAAAAGAAAGTCATGTCTGCATTTTAGAAATCTACATACAACGTCACAGGGTACTAGAAATTCAGATCTTTCAGGGAGAGGTTTCAAAACAAATTTAATTAATAAAAAAAGGATATAAGAAGCTTGGGGAGTATCCCTTTAAAAGTGCAATGCCTGTATTAGTCAATGTGCAGAAAACATAGCAAACACCAAAACAAATACCAAAAACAAACTGGCAAGAAGCAGACTGTAAGCTGAAGGTAGGAAGCAGAACACTGATGGAGGTGAATAGAGCAGAGGATACAGGCAGAACTCTTGCCAGGAAGGAAGAGAAGAAGTCGTGCAGAACACAGACAGAATTCCAGTCAGACAAGAACAGAAGAAGCAGTGCAGGACACCACAGCAGCGAACTAGACAGGAAAAAGCCTTGCAGCATGAACATAGTTTTTGGAGTGAACTGACACTTTTTGGATTGATCAGCCAGATCTTAAAGGACTCACTAGATGCACTTTGTCTGAGCCCCTTCACCTATTTGTAACTAGGGCCAGAGTTGTGACCCACAGGAACAGACCCATCTTTCCTAGGCTTCACTCATGGCCTACTATGTTTGTGAGTTAATAAAGGTCATAGACTGAATGTAAAACAACCACAGAGGCCTTCCTTGGTTTACCCGGGGGTTCTACCAGAACATGTACTCCTGATAAACAAATAAATATGTATGCAAATAAAAATACTTACAATTTCCCAGACAAATGTATCCCTTTTGTTGTTTAGTCATTGTCGTATGGACTGCAATGTGTCAGGTACATGTGTCAGTCAATGACCCTTTGAGCTCCCTCAAGCTCATGTTTATTCATTCAGTGATCTTGCCTATCCATCTCCGCCTCTGTTGTTACTTTATTTGTGTGCCTTCAATCTGTCCCAACATCAGAGTGTTCTAAAGGGAATCCTATCCTCTCATGATATGGCCAAAATATTTGAGCTTTAGCCTCATCATCAAACCTTCCAGTGAACAGTTTGGCTTGATTTACTATAGTGTTTATTGTGTCTTCTTACAGTCCAAGGGATTGAGTAGATCTTACAGTCTGAGCAGTTTTCTCTAACTCCACAACTCAAAGGCATCAATTCTACATCGGTCCACGTTTTTTATAGTCCAACTCTCAAATCTGTATATCCCTTTAGAAATGCACAAACATCAGGTGACAAAATTAGGGAAGCTCCAAAACAGATGGACAATATTACATACATCAGATAGTCTATCTGATTAGGAAGGTTAAAAAATAAAAAAAAACTCACAAGGGGTAACAATCCCTTTTGGTGTGTTTGACTTTTGTGTTCCATATAAAAATGATATTGTTGATACTCCAAGTAGCATATATTGCTTTTATATTTATATCACGTGTGTTAAGTTCACTTTAACTGGTTTCATTTATAAGGATATAGAGAACAGAACATGAGTAGACTCCTCTTATAAATAACCCCACTCATGTCAGAAAACAGTAAAGGTCAAAATCAACATTTTACCTATCTGGGGTAAATGTTTTTAAATTCTATATGAATTCCCCCTCTTTCTGTGACAACGTATTGAAGTATTACCCCATCTCCAGTTGGTTTCACACTTCCAGAAACCTATACATTTCAAACATATTGGATTCTTATTGAGAGTAACTTTAAAGGGTATCAATAGATGATGGCCCTTGAAAACTTTTTTGAACACAATGAATATTTCTTCTCATTAAAGCTTAGTTGATAATTGAAGATTTTTTTTAGCTAGTTTTCAGCTTTGTTTGAAATGTAATAGATTCTAAAAGTGTAAGACCAACTATAGATGAGGTAATATCTCAATAAGTTGTCACAGAAAGTGGTGCTGGCAGTGATTGTGGCAGCGGTGGTGGGGTTGCATTGGAGAGGCACCAGCCCAATAACCTGTGTCCTGCTAATAGGAGGTTTCTGGAGAAGGATCGATCTGGGGGACAGTGGGGTTCAAGGCCATTCTGGAAGTGGATGGCCCAGCTGGTTCCTCCATTACTCACATGATTTTTGCCCACTCCTCCTCATATGCTAATTCCTGTTGTTGCTGCTCCTCCTTCTGTGGTGCTCAGTATTTTTTGTATATATTTTGAAATAAAATATGTACGGTATATTCTAGTTGTATTAATATGTGTTACCTATATGTGTAGGGTACAAAGGTAATGGTATAGAGCAGTTAACAGAGAGTTTGTGGGGGGAGTTGAGAGCAATCTGTCAAAGGGTATTGTATGCAATAGGGGGTATGTTGCAAGGAGATACAGGTGAGGAGTATGTGTTAAGGTAGGGGGCATATGGTTAGGTATTTGTTAAGTGAGGTCAAGTGTACAATCACTTTGCTTTTAAGTGCAATTATCAGCTTTTTTTTTTTTTGCTCTCCTTACACATTATACCCTATCACTGCATAATAAACTAAAGGAGCATATTCAAAAGGTTCCCTATCAGATGGACTGTGCATTAAAGTTATCCTAACTGTAACATATTATTGATTGTCTGTCTGTTTCTGCTCTTCCCTAATGTTTGTGTTAATGTACACAATATTGCAGGGTACTATACAGGCTGCTTGTAATCCTATGCAGAACACATTGCTAAATATGGTGCCTGATTTAATAAAGGATCACCGAATACCTCCTGGATTTAGTACCCTCTGTGTGTGTAAAAGAAAATGTCTGGATATACATCATCATTTGTTAAGGTCAAATGTTTGTTGGTTTAGTAACAACTTATATAAATTGGTGATAAAAAGAAAAACTGATTTAGCCTGCTTTTTTTGCATGTACAAGAGAACATTAATTTAAATTTCATCTTTTGTGCATATGGAATGTATGAGTAACTGTGGAATTCTCTACCAAAGGAGGTGGTGACCGCAGTTTTGATAGATAACTTTAAAAAGCAATTAAATATATTTCTAAATAAAAAGGGCATTCAGGTTTATCTTGGTTATTTAGAGAGGGAGTATTGATCCAGGGAGGAGTCCGATCGCCAGTATCTAGGGTCTGGAAGGAATTACATTTTTTTTCCTGTTTAAGACAATTGACAAAGTTTCACTTTGGTTTTGTTTTTCCATTTGCCTTCCTCACAATCAATTAACAACTAATAATTAGTCTGAATACTGCAGATCAGAGATCTTAAAAAGTTGAACTTGATGAACTAAAAGTGTTTTTTTTTCAACCTCAATTACTATTTAACCATGTATTATCTAAACAACATAATAAAACTATAAGCTTATGGATAACTATTACTTTGAATATGTGTTAGAAATTCCCTGACACTAACTTGCAGCCTTATTAAATTGCGATTCGGCCAATTGAATAGGGCTCTATATAAGCACAGAGCATTTTTTGTTTTTACAGAAGTTTTTAGTTAGTGAACATCTATCCAAAAACAAGGTCTTCACTAACTTAAAAACTTCTGTAAAAAAAATATGCTCTGTGCTTAAATAGAGCCATATTCAATTGGCCGAATCGCAATTTAATAAGGCTGTTGGTTTGGGAAGACTTACGTCGGTTTTCAAACTTTTTAGCAATTTTACATTGAACGCTTTGTTCAGGAAAAGAAAGCGTGGTTTTATCAAACCAGAGGTTATGTGTTTTGTACAAGCAGTCTAATGTTTTTTTCCAACCTATGTAATTAACATTCTTAGCAGTACACAATTATCATTAAACCATTTTCATTTATTACCTGTGACAAATTAATTGAATTAATTTCTGTGTAATTGTAATGATATGCTGTTAGTCGTCCCCTTTTATCTTGTTGTCTACTCATGTCAGCTTAAGTCGTTTCCACACATCAAAAGGTCAGACAGTGGATTAAAAATGTTTCTGTAAAGATAGATCATATAAACATGTTAAATCGTACAAATTGTAGTTATAATAGAGATATTAAGTAAAATGCAATTATATAAAAGATTCTTTTTGTAGAGCTGAAAAAAATCTAAAAAGTATGCAAATCTTGTGGTGCATGTTAAATTGATATATCTCTACCATAATATTAATTTGAGGGATGTTTCTATTAAAGGGATTAATATAGTTTGAGAGTGGAGAATGGTCTTGCATAATTACCTGTAACCCATAAAACTATGGAACAGTTTTCTATAACAGGGGATGCCATTGATTTTTTCAGGGCTTCTTGTGGTTGTTGTTTTGTGCCTTTGCAATACGTCCATCTGTAGTATCTTGTATACAGTTTACGTATGCCAGTGTTGCTACATTGATATTGCATACTGGCCTGTATAGTGAGATAGTCCTATTTTACTCCACGTTGTTCTTTCCAAGCAATTGCAGGCACATAGGGTTAACACATTCAGCTGTTGGTGGTTGTAGTAATTGTTACCTTTTAAAAAGTGCAGTTTAAAGGTAGCAAATGTGGTGTGTGGTTGGGTCACACTTCTTCAAACACTGGAAGTTAATTTAAAACTAGGACTTGAGTATGATTCAACAAATACCTTCACATATATAAGTATATCTATTATTAAGCTAAACATAATTTCTTGGTAATTAACATTCATAGGTTTAAGGCACAGGTTGTCAATTCAATTTTCCAAGGTCCAAAATTGTATGTGAAGACGATGTTGAGATGTGCAAAGGCCACTAGCTGAAGAAAAACAACACTGTAGAAAAATGACCGCTAATAACATTAGCAGCTGTTTAAGCCATGAGCATAAAGACATTTGTGCAGACCCTGTTTACAATTCAGTGATTCCATCAAGCTTTTTTTGCATCACTTCCTGAGAGCTTGATCATGAGGGGCATTTCTATTTATTGATCAGTGGAGGGGGGGGGTGGTGGTTGAGGCAAGAAGGAAATGCCTGGAGTGTTTGTGAGATACTTGTTTCCCTGAAGGCACGCTTACTTGCAATACAGAAGAGTGAACAGCATGTCATAAACAAAACTTTTCCCAATGTATCATGCATGTCTTAAAATGTTGCTTATTTATGCTTAGTTTCTTCATTATTCAGGTTTGCACATTCAGATAATGTTCATTAAATCAGAACCTTATCTGTATATTTGGGCATCAGTCTAGATCCCGCTTTGTCCGAAACATTTTACATAGATACTTGATTTTGCCATTTGCTAAATGTAAAGCAGTACATATTGTGCATTAGATAGTTACTGAAAAAAATATATATATTAATATATTTTTTGGAGTGGTTATGCTGCTTAATAAATATGAATCTTAATATTCTAATGAATTGTATATTGTGTTATTTACCTAATTTTAAACTTACAAGCACACTTTTTAATTAAAAGTTTGTATGCGTGTACTTATACGAGATTTGTTAGACTATAATAACTTGTTGACTTGGAAAAGGTATTGTTTTTATATTGAGCAACTAGCTACTTGCCCGTCAAAAATGACGGCAAGATAAGCACCATCGCCCTGCTGTCTCTCTCTCCCCCCTCTCCCCCTGCTGTCTCTCTCTTGCTTCCCTCTGCTGTCTCTCTCTTTATTCCCCTGCTGTCACTCTCTCCCCCTCTTCCCCTGCTGTGTCTCTCTCCCCCCTCTTCCCCTGCTGACACTCTCTCTCCCCTCTTCCCCTGCTGTGTCTCTCTCGCCCCTTTTCCTCGGCTCTCACTCTCTCCCCCCTCGTTCCCTGCTGTCACTCTCTCCCCCCTTTTCCCCGGCTCTCACTCTCTCCCCCCTCGTTCCCTGCTGTCTCTCACTTGCTTCCCTCTGCTGTCTCTCTCTTTCTCCCCCCCCTTCCCCTGCTGTCACTCTCTCCCCTCTTCCCTTGCTGTCACTCTCTGCCCCTCTTCCCCTACTGTCAATCTCCCCACTGTTTCCCTGCTCTCACTCTCCCCCCCCCCCCTTCCCGTGCTCTCACTCTCTCCCCACTCTCCCCCCCCTCTTTCCCTGCTGTCACTCTCTCCCCCCTCTTTCCCTGCTGTCACCCTCTCCCCCCTCTTCCCCTGTTCTCACTCTCCCCCCTCTTTCCCTGCTCTCTCTCTCTCCCCCCTGTCTCTCTGTTGCTTCCCTCTGCTGTCTCTCTTTCTCCCCCCTTCCCCTGCTGTCATTCTCTCCCCCTTCTTTCCCTGCTGTCTCTCTCTCCCCCCTCTTCCCCTGCTTTCACTCTCTCCTCCCTCTTCTCCTGCTGGCTCTCTCTTTCTTCCCTCTGCTGTCTCTCTTTCTCCCCCCCCTTTCCCTGCTGTTACTCTCTCCCCCTTCTTTCCCTGCTGTCTCTCTCTCCCCCCTCTTCCCCTGCTTTCACTCTCTCCTCCCTCTTCTCCTGCTGGCTCTCTCTTTCTTCCCTCTGCTGTCTCTCTTTCTCCCCCCCCTTTCCCTGCTGTTACTCTCTCCCCCTTCTTTCCCTGCTGTCTCTCTCTCCCCCCTCTTCCCCTGCTTTCACTCTCTCCTCCCTGTTCTCCTGCTGGCTCTCTCTCTTCCCCCCTTCCCCTGCTGCCACTCTCTCCCCCCTCTTCCCTGCTGTCTCTCTCTTTCTTCCCCCTCTTTCCCTGCTGTCTCTCTCCCCCCCTCTTCCCCTGCTGTCACTCTCCCCTCTTTCCCTGCTGTCACTCTCTCCCCCTCTTTCCCTGCTGTCTCTCTCTCCCCCCCCCTCTTCCCCTGCGGTCACTCTCCCCTCTTTCCCTGCTGTCACTCTCTCCCCCTCTTTCACCGCTGTCTCTCTCTCCCCCTCTTTCACCGCTGTCTCTCTCTTCTCCCCCCCCCTCTTCCCCTGCGGTCACTCTCCCCTCTTTCCCTGCTGTCACTCTCTCCCCCTCTTTCCCTGCTGTCTCTCTCTCCCCCCCCCTCTTCCCCTGCGGTCACTCTCCCCTCTTCCCCTACTGTCACTCTCTCCCCCTCTTTCCCTGCTGTCTCTCTCTCCCCCCCCCCTCTTCCCCTGCGGTCACTCTCCCCTCTTCCCCTACTGTCACTCTCTCCCCACTGTTTCCCTGCTCTCACTCTCTCCCCACTCTTCCCCTGCTCTCACTCTCCCCCCCCCTTCCCGTGCTCTCACTCTCCCCCCTCTTTCCCTGCTGTCACTCTCTCCCCCCTCTTTCCCTGCTGTCACCCTCTCCCCCCTCTTCCCCTGTTCTCACTCTCCCCCCTCTTTCCCTGCTCGCTCTCTCTCTCTCCCTCCCCCTGTCTCTCTGTTGCTTCCCTCTGCTGTCTCTCTTTCTCCCCACTTCCCCTGCTGTCACTCTCTCCCCCTTCTTTCCCTGCTGTCTCTCTCTCCCCCCTCTTCCCCTGCTTTCACTCTCTCCTCCCTCTTCTCTTGCTGGCTCTCTCTTTCTTCCCTCTGCTGTCTCTCTCTTTCTCCCCCCTTTTCCCTGCTGTTACTCTCTCCCCCTTCTTTCCCTGCTGTCTTTCTCTCCCCCCTCTTCCCCTGCTTTCACTCTCTCCTCCGTCTTCTCCTGCTGGCTCTCTCTTTCTTCCCTCTGCTGTCTCTCTCTCCCCCCTTCCCCTGCTGTCACTCTCTCCCCCTTCTTTCCCTGCTGTCTCTCTCTCCCCCCCTTCCCTTGCTTTCACTCTCTCCTCCCTCTTCTCCTGCTGGCTCTCTCTTTCTTCCCTCTGCTGTCTCTCTCTCCCCCCCTTCCCCTGCTGTCACTCTCTCCCCCTTCTTTCCCTGCTGTCTCTCTCTCCCCCCTCTTCCCCTGCTTTCACTCTCTCCTCCCTCTTCTCCTGCTGGCTCTCTCTTTCTTCCCTCTGCTGTCTCTCTCTCCCCCCTTCCCCTGCTGTCACTCTCTCCCCCTTCTTTCCCTGCTGTCTCTCTCTCCCCCCTCTTCCCCTGCTTTCACTCTCTCCTCCCTCTTCTCCTGCTGGCTCTCTCTTTCTTCCCTCTGCTGTCTCTCTTTCTCCCCCCCCCCTTCCCCTGCTGTTACTCTCTCCCCCTTCTTTCCCTGCTGTCTCTCTCTCCCCCCTCTTCCCCTGCTTTCACTCTCTCCTCCCTGTTCTCCTGCTGGCTCTCTCTTTCTTCCCCCCTTCCCCTGCTGCCACTCTCTCACAACTCTTCCCTACTGTGTCCCTCTTTCTTTCCCCCTCTTCCCCTGCTGTGTCCCTCTTTCTTTCCCCCTCTTCCCCTGCTGTCACTCTCGTGTGTGTGATATGTCGCCATTGTGCTGCTCAGTCCCTGGTATGTTCCTGCTCTGTGACAGCGCCCCCTAGTGGTGGGAGGAGGTAGCGTACTGAGGGAGAGAATATGCCAGACACAGCAAGAAGAGGCCTGCTGGGGAGGGAACAGCAGGCGGTCATCCGACACTGGAGGTTGGTGGAGAGGGGGAACGGGAGGAGGGAAGATGAGGGGGGAGGAGGGAGGATGAGAAGAAGGAAGGAGAATGAGGGGCAGGAGGGAGGATGAGGGGAAGGAGGAAGGAAGTTGTCAAACTGACAGTTGTCCTCACGCAACTGCGGGCCTAAGTGCGAGCTCGGAAGGCTTCCATGCCTCAACGGCTCGCCTTGCTTCGCAAGGCTCGCAAGCGTGACGACAACTCGCAGTTAGACAATTATAATAGGTGATTGAAACACTAAACTATAGCATACTAACTTGATTTGAAATCTAATTTTGTTTAATATATGCAGTCTGTCCTGTATCCTATTTTTCTTCCACATGTCTTTTGAGAGCATGGCTAATGAGAAAATGTGCATAGCATTACAATCTTATACTCAAATATATATATTTATATACCTTGTTTTGCAGCACTAACAATGTTGAACTCTGTTGAAGAGAAAAGCATTCCGACCTTGCAGTCTCACCCTTTATCTTCCTGTGAGTCAAGCCCACTTGAGAATTATCCAGGTACTATAACTGTACATAAAGCACTACTATGTTATACTTGTCTGTTACAAAACTACCAAGCAAAACATCCTTTTTAAGTCATTTTCAAACATATAGTGCGTGACAAAATTAAACAAACTGAACTATGTATTAGGATATGCCTCTTTGGCTTTAAGAGTGTATTAATAGCCATGAATTTTGGGTTATATTTTATTTCTGTTCAAGAAGTAGATTCTCTTTAATTGCCAGTAAACCTATGTGAGCATCTATTTATCTGTACAGCAGTTGCTATTATTTTTCTTCAGGCTAAACATTTAATATGTTCATATTCTTCTTCTTGGTAAATGCTGTTGACAAATCTTACTTGTTTATGCACTCGTTTCTTTTAGTTACATATAATATTGTTTTATTTGCCCAGTATAGCTAAACTGTCCAATTCACCACAAAATATTTTAAGTGAAGCTTGTATTTGTTTTTCCAGTTCCAGTCCTTGAGAGCCACAGACCAGGCTATTTCAGCCTATTTTCTGGGGGTAACTTAATCAAAATTATTAGGACAGTGATTTACCCACCTGTACTCCAACAAGATATCCTGACAATCCAACATTGAGGACTGGAGTTGCACATTACTTTTTTAAAGCAATCATTCTAGAGCAGTTTTAATGCCACCGTTGATTTCAGTTGCTTGGATCATTAAAATGAGTGTATTATTGTTTTACAGGTTCCTTTGATCTACCAATGTTGCAGACAAATTTATCACCAATATTAACTGAAGATAATGTGTCCGGTAATAATGAAACAGCATGTGAAAATATTACATTGGATACAGCAAGCTGTATAGATGCGAACATATTTGATATAGAATCTAACATTAACATGTCATCAGATTTAAAATGCTATAAGCCTCCATCTTTTTCCGAATATTCTGGAAATCTAGGCCAACCCTTTTGTTCATCACCACTTTTACCTCAAGAAGAGATTTGTATGATCCAAAAAAACATTATCAGGGAGGCTAACCCTGAAGATATTAACATCCGAGAGATACATTTGCCACGTTCAACAGATAACCCTTTGAAACTACAGTCTAGCGAAGATCCAGCAAATATTTCAGTGTTCCCTAATCAGTCTTCATTGGAAACTGAGAGAAGCATTGACCAGCTCACCATACTGGCAACAGACTCACCAACTTTGAATGAACAGTCTGAAATGTGCTTGGAGATAACAATAGTAAACACACAGCCTAAAAGAGCAGAATCCGAAAATTGTGAAGACCTTGCTTCAGCTTCACCAGAGTATTACAATTCTGATAGAAATGCTCCGGGAGAACAAATACAAAACATCAAACACACAGTCTCAGCAGAAGATGACGAACTTTCAAAAACTGAACTTCCACAAATTGATGAAGTATATTATAGTCATAATACTATTGACCATCTTTGCCCACTAAACACTCCTGATTCATCTTTAAAGCAGGATATATCTTCTGAAAACTTCACAAAGGAGGAAAATAACTCTGGAAAAATACATTTAGAGAATCAGTTGACTGAGATGTTGCATATCAGCCAAAGCAAGGAAAATGAATGTAAACGGTCAGAAAGCAAAGATCCCAATTTTCCAACTAGCAGCATGTCTGACACCTGCATGTTAGAAGGTTATTTGGATATAAATATTACCAGTTATAACAATTCTTCAGCAATTTCATCAAAGGATTCAACAGAAGAAATGATTAATGAAAACACAGAAACTAAAGGTAACATATTGAATTGATAGTACATAGGGAAATTTAAATTTACTTATGCACTTAAAAATGTAATATTCAATGTGTTAGGTACAAAGCTGTGTGAGTGTAGTAAGAAAGTGTATGACTTTTCAATGTCCTATATATCACATTGTAGTGCTCTTTCTATTTATTATATATTCTGCAATCCTTTGTATGAACAGTAAAAAAAATCCCACCCATGATAAATGTTAATAAAACAACAATAAGATAGGAAAAGTCATATGTTTAATGTGTTATGAGCTACACTTGTAAAAAAACTTAAAACATCATTTACATGTACTTCATTATACTATGCATTTAAACACAATATTTGAAAGTTAATGAGAAATAGAAAAAAAAACTTTCAATTATTAAAGATATTTGAATTTAAAAAATTATTTTTGTGACAAAAAAAACCCTATAGGTGTATGTATTTATGTCTTGTATGGGTGTTTAGGTGAAAGGGTTAACGACAAAACAGATTTCCAAGCTATGAACCACTTAAGTCATTGCACCTATCTATTACCTGCACCCCTTACTATAAAAGCTTACATTATCTAATGTGTTTGTATTAGCTGTCAGAGCATAAAAGTTGAAGAAAATAGAAAGCAGGAACCAAGTGGTTATTATAGAGCCTAAGGTTACATGCCAAGCATGTAGGAAATGTCTTGATGTAGAAGAAGAGATCTAATCACCAACTGTGCCCTACTATCTTAAACATTACATATATTTGGAGGGAGTTCAATCTGCAAACAAGATTGAGTCATAGCACATCATGTCAGTATGTTTACTTAGGGCCTAATTCTATTATCGGCCGTAAAACGTCCGCAAGGCTGCGATTCCTTGCGGGGGTTCCGTTATCTTGGAATTCAATTATACGGCCCCGCAAGGATCTTCCCTTACGTATATCTTGCAACCGGCCGTAAGCTCAGAAAACTTAAAACGCAAAAATAAATTCAAGACGGCACTGTACAGCTCTGTAAATGCTAGGGATCATATTGGGGGACATGAGGATTAATAGCAACCCCCTCTCAAGCTTGCACATCAGCCCAAATCCGAGTTTACATTAACTGTTAATTTTCCGGCAGCAGCGTGGGCGGGTCTGAGGTGCTCCAAGCCCTCGGGACTTTTTACATGGATTTTTGACATAAATTAAAAAATATTTTTTTTACGGATTTGAGTGTAGGGGAATGTTGTGCTATTTTTGCTAACACCTACAATCACTTTATAGTCTCCTCAGAGTGCAGGATGGCTTTATTTTGGCTTTATAATGTGCTTAATTGGTGCTAGCGGGACCTTTTTGCTGCAAGTAAGCTGCGGCTCGGTTTTAGCCTTGCAGAGAGGGTTCCCGGAGCAATAGAATAGCAACCGGGCTTTTTTTGCGGCCGAAACTCTTGCGGCCGTTTTAGATCAAAGGCTTTCCTCCGGCGCGAGCGGCCGCAAGGGATAGCAAGGCACCGGCCGCAAGCCTGCCGGAATCCCCGGCCGGAGGGGAATAGAATAGCCGAATAGCTTGCGGCCCCGCATCTCCTACGGCCGTTAATAGAATGAGGCCCTTAGTATCCAACTCTGGGTGGTGATCAAATCTGACTGAAGAAGTATGCAAAACATTTTGGAACTTGTTTCTTTACAAAAGGTCTGTGTTTTATGACACACCCACCAAATATGTCCCATAGTGTATAATAACTACACAAAAGAAATGTTGAGGTTGGTGATGCCTACAAGTAGAATAAAGAAACCACAGCATTTCTTTGTTTTCTAAGTGTTTAAAACATGTTTATATTTTTTCCTTTGATCTGCACCGGCATAAATAAATATTTTAGGGTTTGCTGTAATAAAATAATGCTTTAGTCTTCATTAAGATTCAGTGCAAAGAGAAAAATAGGCAAATCATTAATTTATATATATATATATATATATATATATATATATATATATATATATATATATATGTATATATATATATATGCAAGAATAGTTACACCGTTAAACGCCTTTCAAACACTCAATTTTCCAATTTACTCTGAATTAAAGCACATTACAATTGAATCAATGTATATTGTTAATGGGTTTGTTAATGGGGTTGCTATATAAGTTCTTGTGTGCTGCTCTGCCTTTTGTGAGGGATTCCATGGTTATGCTACCTAGGGTGATAGTTTTGGTGACTGTGGCATAGGATGTAAACCGTTCGCATGCAAATGTGCTGTAGCATTGTAATAATATGTAAGGCAAGATCAGGCATTGAGTTTTCTCAACACTCTTATCTTTAAGAATCTCACATCCAATTAGTGTATCACTTCAAGGCCACTTTTCCAATGTATTTTATACTTTGGTTTATGGTTTTATGGTAAAATAAAATGGTTTATATTTTACCTGCCACTTGCTTGTACACTCAAAATACCAAACATACAACATAGAGCTGAAATGTTAAATTAAATTACCAGAAAAAAATATATATTTTATTTTATATTCTTTATATAAATTCATTTAAATGTCTTAACATTGTTACAACATTTATATGTTTATATACAGTTACAAATAGATTTCCTTTGAGTGGTAGTAGATGTAGAAATAAGTTATATCCCTATAAAATTTAATTAAGTAAAAATATAAGGTTTGGCAATGGAAACAATACAATTAAAATTTCAGATTAGATTTCCTAAATTAAAATATTGGTGGATTTGATCAGTAGTGAGTAAGCCCGGGGGTTCATTATTTTCAAATTACCCTGAGGCTGTGTGCATTGTCACTGACAGTATAAATAGGGATTCCTCAATTTAAATGGTATGTATAAAAGGAAACTGCTTAAAAAGAGTTGGAAGCATCTAACCATTAAATATGTATGTATGATACATTTAGAAACCTCAGTTTCCTATAATTTACCATTCCTCTACTAAAAGGGAGGCATTTCCTTTTAAGCGCTTTTAATTTTGTTCTTATTCTTGTATGTGCGTCGCTGTCTACCAAATGGTATAATAAAATGTACTTTTGTAAATATGTTAAACTACAACTTTCCCCATATATTTTTTGAGCAATTATTAATCAGGGTTAAACACTTTAGTGGGCGTTATTAACTCCTTTTAGTTTGATAATGGATTTGATCATAGACATAAATGAGGAAAATTTTTATATATGTATAAAGGCCTATTGGCCTGTTTTTGTGGGAAAGGTTAAGGGTATGAAAACATCAACCCTTCCTCTCAAACTCACGTTTTTTCATTGTAATTGACTTGATGCACATCAGAGGTGGTCCATACTTGATGTTTAATTAAGTCTTATTCATGCGTTCATTCATCTTACTCAGAAGCTTAATTTTTATTTAATTTTGAATGGTCATTCCATCACTTAAGCACTGTATGATTGTTTCATTTTTCTAGCATTAACGCTTATCTTTTGATGTTTGTTTCATTATTTCTATCTCAAGTTTCTGTTTTATATCTTTACTTTTAGGTCTGTCATTTAATATTTATCAATACAACCATTGCTTTGAATTTCTGAAACCAATAATTTCATGTTACTTTTAGATCTTTTCTTTTGTTATTTCTCTTAATCATTATAATGCTCCCTGTACCTTACTTGCTGTTTTACAATTATGACTCGCATAAAGATTTTCCTTAAAATATGACTTTCTTACCAAAAAGCAATGCATGTCGTAGTGACGTCATTGGACCATCACTGTTGGTTGGTTCTCTACCCTTGTTTGTAGTTTTTACAATTTAGTATTCACATGGCACTTATAGTGATACCAGCACTATCATGGAATCTGAATATGACAAAATTGTCAAATGTGTAGAATGCTAAATTTTGGGTTCAATATCAATGTATAGACTTGTATACACTTTCTGCAAAACAACATTTATTATAATAGCAAAACAAAATAAACAACTATATATCAGAACTAGTAAAAAAATCTATCAAATACCTATTCCATAGAGTATCTCTGGTATACAAATTTAATAATATAGCATAAATAAATGAATCATCAATGGACTCAATAAAAATAACAACAGCAAAATTAGACATAAGATAAAAACTAATATAAAACAACTTAGGTTTCAACTCTATTACAAAATGGAAGGAAACACATTATATACTTTACTGATTTATGGGATTATAAAACAGACCTTCATGGTCTCCTTTTTAGAAAATGGTTTAATAAAAATGATATAATAATAGCCAAAGAAAAGGAAAACTTTTCTGGAGTCCCCCCTCTCCTCATAGATATATAATTTCTTATCTTTGGCCACATTACATTATTTAGTCACATGGCATATTTCATCCCATGGTAATATATTTGGGTCATACCTGAAAACATGCATTTTAGAAAAATATATCACCAGTAAAATGATATATATTACATATAACTGCTACTTACTCTTTGGCTCAATTATAAACAAAAATAAAATAATGTGCTTATAATCAGTTGATCCTAAACCCATAAATCTGCGCCAATTATCCTAGGCCCTCATTCAATTGCGATTTGGCCAATTCAATAGTGCTCTAAATAAGCACATAACATCTTTTTTTAAAATACGTTTTTAGTTAGTGAAAACCTTGTTTTTGGATAGATGTTTACTAACTAAAAACTTATTTAAAAAAATATGTTATGTGCTTATTTAGACCCCTATTCAATTGGCCAAATTGCAATTGAATGAGGGCCCTAGTACCTATATCTGTTACAGCTGCTTGTTAGTGCATGACTTTAAAAATATATGACTGGGTGAAGGTAGACTCCGAATATATTTATATATATCACATATTATAATTGTCTAACTACGATTCGTCGTCACTCTGCGTTGTGTAGTGCGTACAACTTAGCGATGAGCACCACAGGTGCTCATTGCCCGGCGAGCCGTTAAACCGCTCTGTTGCGTAGTGCGTACGACTTAGCGATGAGCGCCATAGGCGCTCATCGCCCGGTGAGCCTCGCGCAGCGAGGTGAGACGTTAAATTTTAGCATTTTGGCAATGAGCGGCGGAACCAAAACACAAAAAAAAACACTAAATACACACTAAAAAATAAAATAAAGGTCACTTACAGCATGGGGAACCAGGCAGGATGTCTGGAAGTGAGTTGGAAATCCAATTTACAGCGATTTAGCCGAGTTACAAAGATCGAAAATCGGCTAAGCGAGAAAAAAATGGCCGCCGAAAAAAATGAAAACGAGGCTATACTACTACGAACTGCGTAAAACACAGCCACAGACGTATGTGTTTGAAAAACAACGAGATAAAGGATGCGGATTAACCTCGCAATGAGTAAAGACACAGTACATTTTACGAAACCCAATTACAGATTTACGCATTAACACAGATTTAACGACTTTGTCTCGCGCAACATCGGATTTCCCGCCTAAAACAACGCATTTGATGAAATATAAGTTGCAAGTTACAAAAAAAATAATAATAAAAAAAAAAATTGTATTTATTTTAAGAAAAAAAAAAAGGGACAAATGTAGCGTCATGTTGTGTGGCAAACAAATTTACTGTTAAACCGTAGTACTTTAGCGGGCTTAGCGATGAGCGCCGCAGGCGATCATCGCCCGGCGAACCTCGCGCAGCGGGGCGAGCCGTTAAACCGTAGTACTTTGGCAATGAGCGCTGCAGAAAAAATGCCGGACAAACAAAACGAAAACAAGGCTACAGCACTATAACCACGGAAAACACGTACCGATAATCCGCTAAGACGCATACCACACATTATCCGACATTTTAGGATAATGCGGAAGTACACAGCTACGTTAACGGTTTCGGATCGCGCACACACTATTACACTGCACACGTTCATCACGCTTACACAGCACCTCCACACCACTAATGCTGCAGCAACATCAACACAGATTGCCAGCTCTTCAACACAATGCATAAAAATACGTAAATTCATTTATTAATTTGAATTCTATATTTCAGTAGTACAGAGAAAACAACATTAGCTACCTTACAATTCCATGTGTATATTAATAACTAAACAACTTTTAAAACATACACATCTGATTGCCGTCATTTTTTGACGGGCAATACGCTAGTATATATATAATTTCCAGAATCCGCTTGTGTCATATGTTCAAGGTGTCCATCTGTTTACAGATCAGCTACAAGATAATCTCCTAGTTCTAACTAAAGGATATGTAATAAAAAAGATATGATCCCATTTCATAAAGAGAGTAATATACAACTGTAGTTATGTATATATATTCATACTATTTCAAGGAACAAACAATCAATAATATGGCATAAGGTATATACAGTGTTTGTATTTACAAATGTCCTGACCGCACACTGTTGCCAACTTGGTAGTTTCCTAGTTCATGTCTTGGATTTCCTATCTTTGTATTCTATAACTTTATTGATGTCATGATTGGCTGTTTATACTTAATTAATTTCTCTTATATTGGTTTTATTGTAAATATATTTTTGTGGTCAATTAATTTCCTTATATATTATTTTTTATTCTATTTTCATTTCTGTTCATTTATTCATGCTCATTCATCTATCAACTTAAGTTAATTTCACTTTTATTGTTCAGATATTATATTATCCTTTTATTTAATTTGGTTTATAATAAATATAAGTGATTAAGACTTTAGGAAGTTTATTATTCCCTCAATTGTTTTCCACTCTATTTAGTCATTTATTGTAAAGTGGGACTATTTACAATTTGGCCAACAAATTTTATTATTTCAAAAATCACGACGACGAATTAAAAACAATATAAAAACAGTCTAAAACCATTCGAAAAAATTCTCCTCTGACAAAATGTGATTTAATTCACTTTTTTGATAATACACAGAGATATTAACTGTCTCTTACTTTTTAAGAAGAATCCTAGAAATTGTAGTCCACTCAAGATAACCATTACACACAAAAGTTTTGAAAAAAAGAGACTTTATGGTAAGGATTTAAGATGAAAAGGTTCTCTATCCTTACATATTTAGGTGGGTAAGGATTCTTAAATTTCAAACCTTATAGACTTTTCTTGTGTGAGGTATTGTTTGCAGTATGGTTGGTAGTAGAAATTACCTTAAACTAAGGCAGAAAAATGTAGAATTTTTTGTCTCATCTCTCAATAAGAGACTTATATTATTTTGTTTGTCTCTTATCCTATATTACATTTGCCTAGATACAAAGGGCCTCATTCTATTATCGGCCGTAAATCGGCCGCAAAGCTGCGATTCCTTGCGGGGCTCCCGTTAGCTTGCAATTCAATTATACGGCGCCACAAGGATATCCCCTTACGGCCGGCCGTATATCTTACAATCGGCCGTAAGCTCAGAAATCTTTAAAAGCTTTTTACATGGATATGTGACAAATTTAAAAAAAAAATTATTTACGGATTTGAGTGTAGGGGAATGTTGTGCTATTTTTGCTAACACCTACAATCACTTTATAGTCTCCTCAGAGTGCAGGATGGCTTTATTATGGCTTTAAAATGTGCTTAATTGTGTGCATGCGGGACCTTTTTGCCGCAAGTAAGCTGCGGCTCAGTTTTAGCCTTGCAGAGAGGGTTCCCGGAGCAATTGAATAGCAACCAGGATTTTCTTACGGCTGAAACTCTTGCGGCCGTTTAAGATCAAAGGCTTTCCTCCGGCGCATGCGGCCGCAAGGGATAACAAGGCGCCGGCCGCAAGCCTGCCGGAATCCCCGGCCGGAAGGGAATAGAATAGGCGAATAGCTTGCGGCCGATCCTTGCGGCCCCGCATCTCCTACGGCCGATAATAGAACGAGGCCCAAAGGGTTTATATTCCAATAGGAATTTTGCAGTCCCAATCTCACTGTGTGCTATGCACATTCATAGCCATTACCCTATTTAGGAGTGAGAACTCTAAACTTTTTTTGTTTCTGAAGTTGCTTAATTCTACCTTAATTAGTAGTTAGACACAATCTATTTGAGTCATATTGCCTTATATGTTTGATCCATACTGCCATACCAAGTATTATCTAATTTGCACCATGCTGCTTGGCCAGAACGCTATCGCTGCATGGCATTACTTCCTGGTTTAGCGTGGACTACGTTGTGCGTAATGACGCACGTATGCGCTTACCCATGCACCAAATTAGCAGACTAATGACCCATCCACCATTAATCAAATATTTAAGCTCCTAAGCATTATAAAACAAAATTACATGGCTACTATAGGAAGTCTTGCAAGTAAGTATTCATGTAAGCCTTAATGGAGCTATTACATGCTGTCTGTAGCAAGCCATTTACATGTAAACCCTTGCGAGTGAACATTACTTGCGATATGTTCCCTGTTCTTTGTTTGTTTCTACCTAAAGTATGATTACATTTGTGGTGACCTACTGTTTCAGTTGGGCTTGATAAGAACCTAGTTCAAACCTTCCAAGTAGGATCGTCTGATTCTTTGTGAATCCCTGATAGCAGGAACAGAACCAACCCAGCTTACTGCCACCAAAGTATCCAGGGACCCACAGGAATAACCACCCAGCAATGTCCAATGCAGTTTCCTCAGAAATAACCCCCAAAATGACGATTATTTTTCGCTCAGAATGAAACGCACACTTTGAATGTGTATGTTTTAAACGGACTACTCTTTTTATTGATGCATAGCACACTGTATACACAACCCAGTCCTTTCATTCTCCACTAGCCCCCACACTAACCATCAGGCCAGTGAGTAAGCCTGTCCATCAGTGATGTCACCCCCTCCTACTCTACTCAACCACGCTTGGTCAAGGAACCACAGGGGAGTATCCGATCAGACCAGGAGTGCTGACACTCATTCTTTGACGTACAAGACACTCCATATGCATAGAATGCTTCCCTATTCATGTCTAAGTGTCCACTGCCCCTTAGTACTGGCAAACTTTCTTTTACCCACTGCACTTGATTCCCCCACAATTAAGCATCTCATAACTGATGACCCCTCTACCCAGGGATCCTGGTAATACACTTTATTGAACTCCCTGGGAAAAATGCTGCAAACATGCCTGGGTTGTCTTAATACATCAATAAATGAACATCACACTAAAATAATTCCTGCCTGTTAAGGCTACACTATCCTGTATAATACACACACTCACATACAATAACTCTGATCACCCCCATCCCACAGAGCACACAATAAGAATGTAACTGTTACAGTTCAAGTATTCAGGCTGGGAGGAAAGTGTCAGGGGAGAGAAGGAAGAAAGAATAGCAAAAGTCTGGGTTAATCCAGGGCCTCCATAGTCCAGTACTCCCACAAAGTCTTGGGACCCCCCCTGGACGTCACAACATGGCTACCTAAAATAGTCTACCCCAATATGTCTTCTGGTAAAGCCCTGTGGGTGCTCGCAGTGAGCCTACATCTTGCACTTAAACTTAACCTCCCAGCTAAATTCCTAGCAAGAGCTGCTAGGCAACAAGTACGGTAACAACTCTCTTTCTACAATTAAAGCTATACCTTTTCTGTGATCGCAGCAAGAAAGGGGTTTAAAATTAATAAATTAGAATGCACCGCTACCCTTTATGAGCCCAGCTGTAGCCCAGGAAAACCCTCAACATCCAGTGTTGTCCACTGGGCCTATATACTAATTTATGAGCCAATCGGGGAAGAGTTTGAAAGCTTACGTGAAGGGTAATACATTAGTAAGGGTAATGCAATTAGTCTTTTTTTTATTACCTTTTAAAGATTTTTTATTTTTATTTTATGATAAATATTTATATAATTTTTATAGGTATTTTTATTGTAATTCTTTTGTGATTTTTTGTAATTAGTTTATTTAGGTATTGTGGTGCAGGGGAGTCTGAACAGGAGGGGATAGGGGGAGAAATAGCTCCAGATTATGTGGTTAGGGGGACTGCCCATGGTTATAAGATTTAGTTAGCAAAAAAAACTAATTCATAATTTGGAAATCTCCATAATATTCTAGAAACAAATATTTATATTTGTTATATTTTGATTATTTTGCATCCTATTGTATACCACTTTTTGTTTCATTTTTTTTACTTCCCCTTTGTAAGATTTGTTCTGCTTCTGCCTGTGACTCTCCTGTACAGGAGAAGTGATAGAGGCCCTTTTTGATAAAATAGCTGCCAATGTCATGGTAGTGTGTGTGATTCTATCAGCAGCTATTCCATTTCTTTCAGTGTCCCCTCAACTTATCGTCCCATCAGTGATTACACAATATAGCTTCCTTTCCCCAGTGTTTCCTACGTCACTACACTATCAACAGTATTTGCAGGTCTCCAGTATCCTAGGCAGGACGAAATTAAAATAATCTGTTTCTGTAATCTATTTTGAATGAGCTTTTGATTAAGTAAAGGATGTTGGAGGTTCTTATACAATGTCATCAATATGTGTACAGTCATGTTTTATAGACTGGATTATTTAAGTTTCTGACTGAGCATTTAATAACTTGCAGTTATTCTAGTTAAATGTCAAGTAGTTGCAAGAAGTTGATGTTTTGCTCTTCTCACTCAAACCTCTGTGAAATGATCTTTCCTTTCTAATTTAGGCAGGCTTCAAAGTAATACATTAACTTTCTAGAATAGCAAGAAGCTTCCACTTGTTTTCAAATTGCCTTTGAACAAGTTACAATAATGATCACCAAATACATGCTACTTATAATCTTGGGCACTATCGGCATATTTCCAGCTCAGTCATAAATCTCCCTTAATTTAATTTAATTTATTTGTATCTACCATGGACCAAGGGCTTTACTGTATATACTAGAGTATAAGCCAAGTTTTTCAGCCCTTTTTTTAAGGCTAAAAAGGCCTCCCTCGGCTTATACTCGAGTCACCACCCTGTGTCTCCCTTTCCCCCCGTGTCTCCCTTTCCCCCGTGTCTCTTTCCCCCCCGTGTCTCTTTCCCCCCGTGTATCTCTTTCCCCTCCGTGTCTCTCTTTCCCCCCAGTGTCTCTCTTTCCTTCCCGTGTCTCTCTTTCCTTCCCGTGTCTCTCTTTCCTTCCCGTGTCTCTCTTTCCTTCCCGTGTCTCTCTTTCCTTCCCGTGTCTCTCTTTCCTTCCCGTGTCTCTCTTTCCTTCCCGTGTCTCTCTTTACCTCCCCAACCCCCCCATCCTCATCCTCAACCCCCCCATCCTCATCCTCAACCCCCCATCCTCATCCCCCCATCCTCATCCCCCCATCCTCATCCCCCCATCCTCATCCCCCCCCATCCTCATCCCCCCCATCCTCATCCTAAAACCCCCTACTCAACCTAAAACCCCCTACTCAACCTAAACCCCCCTACTCATCCTAAACCCCCCTGCTCACTTTAGCCCTCTAATTGCCTCCCCCTCTCCCTTTCCCCTCACTTACCTTCCATCTGCAGCAGCTGCTCCTCCGCGCTCCTTCCGGCTGCGTCTTGACCCGGCCAATGACGTGACACGCATGTGACGTCACGTCATTAGCATATGCCGGATGTTTTTTTTAATTTTTATTGTGAAGCAAACAACAAATAGGACAAAATAACAGAAAAACGATTGCGTAACTATTCACCCCCCTAACGTCAATACTTTGTAGAGCCACCTTTTGCGGCAATCACAGCTGCAAGTCGCTTTGTATAAGTCTCTATGAGCTTTGCCACATCTTACCACTGGGATTTTTGCCAATTTCTCCTTGCAAAACTGCTCCAGCTCCTTCAAGTTGGATGGTTTGCACTTGTGAACAGCAATTATTAAGTCTGACCACAGATTTTCTATTGGATTGAGGTCTAGGCTTTGACTAGGCCATTCCAACACATTTACATGTTTCCCCTTAAACCCCTCAAGTGTTGCTTTAGCAGTGTGTTTGGGGTCACTGTCCTGCTGGAAGGTAAACCTCAGTCCTAGCCTCAAATCACGCACAGAGTGGTACAGGTTTTGCTCAAGAATATCCCTGTATTTAGCACCATCCATCTTTACCTCAACTCTGACCAGTTTCCCAATCCCGGCTGCTGAAAAACATCGCCACAGCATGATGCTGCCACCACCATGTTTCACTGTGGGGATGGTGTTCTTTGGGTGATGTGATGTGTTGGGTTTGCGCCAGACATAGCGTTTTCTTTGATGGCCGAAAAGTTACATTTTAGTCTCATCTGACCAGAGCATCTTCCTCCATACATTTTGGGAATTTCCCACATGCCTTTTCACTAACTCAAAACTGCCATTTTGTTTTTTGCTGTAATGGCTTTCTTCTGGCCACTCTGCCATAAAGCCAACTCTATGGAGCGTACGGCTTATTGTCGTCTTATGTACAGATACTCCAGTCTCTGCTGTGGAACTTTGCAGCTCCTCCAGGGTTACCTTAGGTCTCTGTGCTGCCTCTTTGATTAGGTCAGTGAGTTTTGGTGGGCGGCCATATATTGGCGGGTTTGCTGTTGTGAAATGTTCTTTCCATTTGTTTAGATGGTGCTCCTGGGGATCATCAAAGATTTGGATATTTTTTTTATAACCTAACCCTCGCTTGTACTTCTCAACAACATTGTCCCTTACTTGTTTAGAGAGTTCCTTGGTCTTCATGGCAGTGTTTGGTTAGTGGTGCCTCTTGCTAGGTATTTTAGCCTCTTGGGCCTTTGAAAAAAGGTGTGAATATGTAATGACAGATCATGTGACACTTGGATTGCACACAGGTGGACATCATTTAATTAAATATGTGACTTCTGAAAGTATTTGGTTGCACCAGAGCTTTTTATGGGCTTCATAACAAAGGGGGTGAATACATACGCACATGACAATTTTCTGTTTTCTATTTCTAAAAAA